>ML777005.1:518639-534128 GCA_009831015.1 Picea engelmannii
GAGAAAAATTTCTTCCCTGACAAACTGTCTAACACCTGATCAATGAATGGTAATGGAAAGTGATCTTTCTGAGTTGCTTTATTTAAGGCTCTGTAGTCCACACATACTCTCCATTTCCCATTTTTCTTAGGAACTATTACCAATGGGGACACCCATTCACTGTCTGATATAGGATATATAAACCCTGCATTGAGCGATTTTTGAAGTTCTTCTTTAAGGATTTCTCTTAAATTAGGGTTCTTTCGTCATTGAGATTGGCAGATCGGTCGACAATCTTCCTTAATATATATTCGATGAGTACATAATTCGGGAGAGATTCCTTTCATATCTGTATAATCCCATGTGAATGCTTCTTTATTTTCCAGAAGTAACTTCATTAATTGTTGTGTTTCAACATCTGTCAGATTAGGGTTTATGTTCAGTGTTTTTTCAGGTTCAATTTCTACTGGTATGCTTTTAGAAGAGATGGTGTCATATGTTTGAGGTGGGTTTTCCGAGTTAAGGTTTTCCTGATTATCAGACTCCAACAGTGCAACTAGTTGGTTATGAGTTTCTGGAGTCATAGAGGAGGGTTCACAAATAAAATTATTAATTACTTCATCCTCGGTGGAGTCTTTAAGGCTTAGATCTTGTCCGATAGTCAAAATGTGTTGAGTTAGTTGATCGTCAAAGTCTACCCATATAGAATTATCATTATTAATCAGGGGTGTAGCGTGAGGGTAGAGGGTAAGCTGTTTAGTTTCGTAACCGTTGGAAATTGTCATTGAACCTGATCTACAGCTGATAAAAGCATCTGTTGTGACTAGCCAAGGCCTGCCCAAAATTAGAGGGTGGCCCCCCAACTTTGTTTTAGGTTGTAGTACCACAAAGTCAGCTGAATAATTCCAGGATTCTAGTGAGATAATGAGGTCTTCAATGACTCCCTCTGGTTTAATTGTGGATCGGTTAGCTAATTCTAGGATAGTTGGGGTGTCTCTGACTTCATTTTGCAGTTGTAGCAGTTGTAAGGTTTCCAGAGTCATGATATTAATAGCGACACCTAAGTCTACCAGGACTCGAGGGATTATTGTTTTTCCAATTTGTACTGAGACAGTAGGGTGGCCGAGATCACCATATTTAACTGGGGGGGCTTTACCTGACATTAGTGTAGACAAGTCACCCATAACATGGACTGTGAGGGGATCCTTAATTTTTCTACCAGGCTTCTTAACACAAATGTCTCGCATCGTCCTGGCATAAATTGGTACATCTCGGAGTGCTTGTAGTAGAGGAATTTTGACATAAAGATTTTGTAATTCCCCTAGAAGATTGAAAGCTGGTGTCTCAGGCGTTTTAGTCAAAGCTAAACGCTCAGGAAATGGTGGTTTTGTTGTTTTGGCAGCATTGTTAGAGGATGATTGTACCTTTTCAAGTACATCATGCTCTTTTGTTTCCTCTTTATCAGAAGAGGTAACATCGACTATGGTAGGTTCTACTATTCTCCCAGATCGTAAATGAATATCGTTGCATTGCGCAGGGAGAAGAGAAAGTGTAGGCTGGTTATGAATATCAATGCACTTCACAGCTTTATTATTGGGGTTAGGGTTAGGTTGTACATACAGGTAGCTGGGGTCTCATCATTTGATTGTTTGGTGGAGTACCTGATGGTAAGGAGAGTGGTTGCAGAAATTATGATTGAGGTAATTGATTTGGGAAGGGGGATTGTTGTCCTCTCCAATTTGGATTCCATTGGTTCTGATATGGTTGTTGTTGTTGTGGAGGCCAAGGAGTCGACATTGATGGATCAACAAAGGGTGGGTTAGTTTGTTGCATGGGTGGGTAATTCATTTGATTTGGATATTGCATTTGATTATAGGGAGGTTAAATCATTTGATTGAAAGAAGTATAATTATTCCAACGATTAGAATATGTAAATGGCATGTTAGGATTCATACCTTGTCCCCGCGGTTGCCATTGCCTTCTCTGTGGCAATAGATACACAACTTCATCTTCTTCGTCCGTTGGTTGTAATGTTTCCTTGATCCCTGGTAAAGATGGACATTGTTGAGTTTCATGATATTTATCACAGATGGTGCAGATTGCCTTTGTGTCCAATGGACATTCCCTTGGTGGGTGCTTGTCTCTACATTGAGAACAAAATATGGACAGGGTTGCTTTTGCTTCTGCTTTCTTATTTTGAATCTGTAGGGTGTCAATTTGTGAGGCAAAAGAGATTAACATTTCAGTTTTAAAACCTTCAAGTAAATTACCTATCTCGGCTCTTGTTGCTCCCCTACTGGCTGATTTTTGAACTCTTGAAAATGTGGTGTCCCTGCTATTTGATCTATTTCTTGAAGCTCCTCTTGAAAATCTTTTACATAGGTTAACAATTTCATCGTATGATTCCTTAGATATGTCCCCTTTTCCAAGCATATTCAGCATATCTAGAGAGTCATCCCTTACTCCTTTTAATAATATGGTTTTAAGAATATCTTTACTTACATTGAGGTGACTGGATCTTTGTATATTATACTGTAGCCTTTCTACAAAGTCCTCCATATTTTCATCCTCTTTCTACATCATCTTAAATAGTTCCTCCCTTTTTTCTCTTGTTTGGAAATAGTCCTGGTATTTGTTCAGGAATTTCGGTTTCATTTGGTCCCATGTTGTGATTACATGGCCTCCAAGACTCATGAACCATCTTAGTGCATTTCCTTTCAATGTTGCTGGAAATAGTTTTAATTTTTGAGCATTGGAAATGTAATCATAACTTCTGCATAATATATCAAACTCAAAAAGGAACTCATCAGGATCTTCTGAAGACAAACCATGAAAGTTAGGTAGTGATGAGAGTGGAATGTTCTTCATGGGGGCTACCCCTCTAGGAAGATCACCAATAGGAAATCCTAATGTGGAAAAAGAGTTTTCATCATTTACCTCTCCTTCAGGACCTACCTGTTCTTCCTGATGCATTTCTTCATTGTACTCATCCATGTTTTCTTCTGTCTTCTCCCCTGCTGCACTTGCTCTGTCCTCAATGTTTCCTGCTAGTTTCTCTATTGTATCAGGACTCCAAACTTCTTTCCCCGTTTCAAAGTTGGCTTGAAATGAAGGCTGGGATTTTTGTTTCCGAAGGTTTGGTCGTTGAGCAGCAGATTCAGACTTTGAAATAATCTCGTCAATATAAGTCTTTCTTCCTCCTCTTCCTCTTCCCTTGCCACCTGTAGGGTCGGTGTATTTGGGGTCTCTGCGTCCTCTCATGCAATCTTTGTATCTGAAAAATCATAAGTTCTTTTGAAATCTACAATTACCTTCCCCGGCAACGACGCCAAAATGTTGGTCACTATAATTGCTTATTTAATTAAAAAATCAAGTGCTACATAAATTGTCAACCCAGGGAAGTCTGTTATTTCAAAGGTAATCATGCACTATATATGCTCAATCTCAAAAGAAACCTAGAGTTGTAGTAAAAACATATCAGTCACACTTTGCCTTGAACAAACTGAAGTTCTAACTTGAATTACAGGAAAGAAACCTACCTATTGCAGAGCTTAAAGAAATGATTAATTGAATAATCCTAGATTACATTAAAGTAACAACAAGATGTTGCAACATGAAAGACCAACTATTCTGTAACCAGAGAACAAGACCCTAATTCCCAAGCAGAAATCTTCAGCAGCTGTTTCTGATCATCACACTTCATGAACTCATTGCTTGAGTGAAACAATTGACACACGCTGAAGACTAAATAACCCTCAACAGAGAACAAGACCCTAATTCCTAAGAAGGAATCTTCAACACCTGATTCTGATTAGCACACTTCCATGAACTCATTAAAATAATTGACATGAACTGAAGGCTAACTATCTCTAACAGAGAACATGACCCTAATTCCTAAGAAGGAATCTTCAGCACCTGTTTATGATTAGCACACTTCCATGAACTTATTAAAATAATTGACATGTACTGAAGGATAACTATCTCTAATAGAGAACATGACCCTAATTGCCAATAAGGAACCTTCAACACCTGTCTCTGATTATCAAGCTTTCATAAATACACCAAGCAAGGTTGCTAACTAGAATGATTGACAGTTACTCAAACATGAATCATATGAAAACAATGTAACAGCAAGACAGAGTTCAGTAAAGTAGTGTTTCAGCAAAACAAGATTTACTCAAAGCATAAACATAAATAATACTAACACACTATAAAGCTAATGGATGAATCTTGTGGAGAAGGTGGGCCCTCCCTTCTCACAAGATTCCCCTGAAACAGAAGGGACTAGAGGGAAATGCTCAGAACAGTCTTTTATTCATCTGTCAATGTATCATATTACAATCTGAAATGAAATACGTCCTTCTCTGTAAATTCTCCTTAGATAAACAGAATATGAATCGAATGATGATTTCCTCTTATTTAAAGAGCAGAATCCCTTCGATACAATTGATCAACAAATTACAGATGTATATCTGTGTCCTATTCTTAGTCGGATCGACTTTCTAAGCTGGAATAGGATACCCTAGTCTCTCGCAATAGAATGCTATTACAAGTGTTGAGTGAGGTGTTCCTGTGGCGGCTAGAGTAACAACTTCTTTATTTGTCTTCTGTTGTAAGATGTTTCAGCATCACGAATCGTGGGTTGTTTCAGCCATGGGATTTGCATTCTAATTCGACAACTTGGTCTTAGGCATGCTAGCTCAAGGTGCGGTTGTTGTGGTCAATGTAACAGATTGTGTTGTTGTTTCAACAGCGTAGACCACAAAGGGTGTAACAGGTTCTTCTAGTGTGTTGTTGTTTCGGCATCGTTGACCACGAACTGTGTAACAACTTCTTCTTTGTGAGTTTCAGCATCATTGACCACAGACTGTGTAACAACTTCTTCTATGTGAGTTTCAACATCGTTGACCACGGATTGTGTAACAGCTTCTTCTGTGTGAGTTTCAGCATCGTTGACCACGGACTGTGTAACAGCTTCTTCTGTGTGAGTTGTTGTTTCAGCCATGGGGTTGCATGCTTTAATTGTTTCAGCAACGGGCCTCAATGCTATTCTGCAGTTCGAACTGTTTCAACACTTATACATTTCTGATCAATGGTTAAGTATGAGAGTAATGTAAAATCATATGAAAAACAGATTAAACATATAGTAAAGAGAAGAGACGTATACCTTTCGAAAGATAGGGTAAAGTGATAATATGAGTTTAAATGTGAGTGAAACAAGAGTGTAATGGTGGCAAAAAGTGTGGGCAAAAAGGTACATTATATGGTCCTAACAGTTATGTGGTATTATGTAGTCAATGCATAGATCCATTGTGTAGTTGTGGCCATGGGTATTGACACATCGAGTGTTATTTTATTTAGTAATTAATTGTTGCATTATTAAAAGCATGTGTTGCTGAAAAATACATGATGATGGATAGTTGCATTATATTTAATATGAATACTAGTTGAAGGTGATTGGATTGTTGTTTGTTACAATTCTGAGATCACTTTTTGGAACTATTAAAAATGTTACAAGTGGTATTACAAGAATTATTGAATGCATTTTGGTGAATGCATGTATATATTATATAAAATAGAAATGATTATGATAACAAATGAAATGATGTGAGTGTTTCTCACTCATGAAGTTGAAAGAAATTTAGGAGTTCTTAGATAATGTAACAAGAAAGTTGCAGGTGAGAGTAGTTATATAATGATAAATTATGGAAAAAATCTATCAAGGGAACATAGTGATATAAATATTGGTGGATAAGGAAGACTGATATCTACAGTTACCGAGACAAATATTATGAGAAGAAAATTCATGCCTGGAAATTTTATTTTCCTATATAAAACAAATTTGAGAAATTAATAGTTACACATTGTTACATGATTATGCTAACAATTGGTTTGGTTGATTGAAGGTTGAGAAAATTAAAAGAATAATGGTATTGTGTATGGAATTGTTGTAATCCATAATAAATATTGATTCTTGCAGTTTCATGAATAAAACTAATTATGAGTTGGAATCTCATGCTTGGAAACTTGGTTTTCCTGTATAAAACATATTTGACATTTATGATTGAAATTGTTATAACGATATCTCATGATGACTGTATTTTTATAATACAAATGAGATGTTGGCTATTGAAGTTGGAATATCGTGAAAAGGAACACCAAAAGGAAATCGATCTCGATGATGAAGGTGTGGAATGAAGAAATCCCATTGGACTTGTTGTAGCTAGTGTTTTTGAAGCCGCAACTCTAAAAATTTATGGCCGAGTGCATTGGAGCTCTAGAGAGAAGTGGAGCAACCTGAGGGGCTGCATGGTAGAGAAAGGGGTTCATTTATTTGGGTTGTGCAGGCTGAGAGGGAAGGTGAGATTGCTGGTTGGGACTGTTTCCAGAAATATAAATTATGAATATCATTATACATGTGTTGGGTCGGAATGCCTATGTAAACATGTTTAATTTTATGCCACAATGCCTATGTATATAAGAGTTAGCTGGATTTCTTGTGTGGATTAAGGCCAAAGAGCCTATATTTGTAATGTTAATAACATTGGAATGGTGTTGTGCACTAAGGACAATGCCAAAATAAGGGGAGGGGGATGTAGCACCCCAGTTTAACCCTTATGAACTAGAATGTATTATGTAATTGTGACTTAGGTTGGTGAGCCGGTAAAGTTGGAAAGGGGCCAAAGTGCCTAGGAAATGTAATACTTCATATAAATTAATACAATACACCATTGGCTGTAATAAAAACAAGGACAAAAGAGATAGGGGGCTATAATTCCACGAGAGAAGGGGATTAAGGGGCTAAGTCCTTTTATTATATTTTATTTACCTATAATTGATTTTATGGAGAAAAGTGGGTTACATGAGCTTCTTGGGAGGAAGGCCATGTGGTTCTTGTTTTCATGTAATTATATAAACCCCACCCGTGGGTTGTTTGGGGGTTTCTCTTGGTTAATCATTTCATTTTAGAACTCCTCATTTTACTCTTGTTGAATTCATGTGCTCTTGGGGGGGAGCATGGAAACGAATGGGTGGAGGAGCAGAGCCATTTATATATGGTTGTAATATATTACTGATCATTCCAGGAGGGAATGGATGCTTGTGTGCATGATATTGTTGGAAGTTTGAAAATAATTTTCCACATCTGAGAATCCTTGGAGTTTCCAGTAGGGAGATTTCTTGACCAGTAGCACTGGAGCCTTGGAGAGAAATGGAACAACCCGAGGGACTGTATGGAAGAGAAAGGTGTTCATTTTTTTGGGTTGTGTAGGATGAGGGGGAAAGAGAGCTGGAAATTTGGATTTTTTGTGTGGTTGGGAAAACTAAGAGCTAGTTAGCCAACTATTGTGGTTTTAGATTTGGCCTAGAACCCTTCCTTATGGATTCATAGCCCTGGCTCGAGGGTGACCTTTTGTTGATAGTAAAAGAACAACAATGTCTATGGTTGGGAGGAACATCCCTGTTCTATAGCCAGCTGTTGAATCTTTACTTGCAAAGATAAGTGCTCTCCATGTTTTCTGTATAATGTATTTTCCGTTGTATATAAAATTATCTCTGAGATATGTATTTATAATGTGCCTATCTGCTGGTTATTTGTTGTGCATGGCACATTGTTTATTTATTTAATGTTGTAGCATGGATCTTGATTAATGCATGTGGGTCTTTCATTCTTGATTTTAGATTAATGTTATTCGAATTCGAGATCAGTTTAGAAGCAATTTTTTGGAGTAGCGTGGCCATCCTATGGGTGGTTGGGTACGTTACAAATTAGCGTGGCCATCATATGGGTGGTTGGGTATGTTACAGATTAGCATGGCCATCCTGAGGGTGGTTGGGTACATTACACTCATTAAACTTTGGGTACCATAACCACAACGTCGAGGCTTCTTCAAGGGTCGACATCAATGACAACCAAACTATCAACACGTGCCTTAAAAAATGGATAAAAAATGAAAAGTCCTAGAAAATCACATGCTATTGAGTGGGTTTTACGGGGTCCATACAACTGTACCCTCCTAAATCCTATTCCCAACTACCTCAATAAATTCATAAGGATATGAAAAAAATTCTAATGTTGGAGGAGATGCTAGAACTAACACATTGGTAGAGATATCATGCTAGTATCTGTGTGCCATATTAATAAAAAGTGTTTGTTTTCCTGAGTTTTTATGACCTTATACCTTTAGAAAACCCTTTTTTATGAGGCATGTTTCCTTTCCTTTCATTTGAGGCCTAAAACTTCCTAGTTTTCCTCAATTTCTTTCTTGGAGAAGATTTAGAGTCTAGAAGTAGTCTTGAGTGGCCCAGGATTAGAGGAACCTAGATGAAGGTTGTAGAATGTTTTGGTAGAAACACATTAGTTACAATTGTATATTACTATTTTTATCAATAAAATGAAGATATTTCATCTCCCCCCCCCCCCAAATATAGTTTTTTTCATCATTTGAAATCGATTTGTGTTTGGTTGTCGAATCAAATTTCATGATTAGTTAGTTAGTGTTAGTTATTATGCTCTGTCTTTCATTATTATCAATTGGTTTGAGGAATTTTGTTGTCTCCCTGTGTGTAGGTATTGTAACATGGATTGGATTAAGGATAATTTGAGTAGGATCAACACATGGGATTAATCTCAAATCAACCGCCAAAACAAGGTATGTCATGCCTCTAACCTAAAGTTAGTTATGACAAGTAGTTGAAGACTAATTTTAGGGAAATAATTTTGTTGTTATTCAAAATTATCTATTATAGTTCATTCCTATCTATTAGGATAGTTTCATCTGCAACATTGGGAAAGGTCACTTATCTATCCACTTCACTAACTAGGTATGTAATTTAGAAAGACTCTTATTGAATTAACAACTTCTTTTTTAGATTGAGATTGGTGGTTGTTTTGTTGTTTAATCCATTGGTAACATATATGTGCATTGAAACTTGACTTAGTTCAAATTTAGTTATCTATTTTCATGAGCCCCAATTTCTTTTATTTTTCCCTGCACATTAATTATTAGAAATCAAATTTCAAACTATAATTCCAAACTAAATTTAAATCTTTCATACAATGGCATGCACCTTAGATCAGGATCAACATCACCATCCTTAAAGTTGGTTTCCAATTTATTTCTAAATTAGATATTTACGCATTTTAATTCAATTTTTAGCTAAACCCTACACTCCTTGTTTCCCTGTTGCACTAACCTACAAGGATTTCCATAGGGTTTCTAAAGGGTATAATGGGAAAAGGGAAGGTGAACCAAAGAGATATACAATAGGCCAACCAAAGAGTCATATGTATTTTGTAAAGGATACAATACTAGTAAATGAATATAATCCCACAGATGTAGAGTCATCAGGTAGAATGGAAAGGAAGTCTGCTAGAGGTAAGTATCTGATCATGGAAACTCATGCTTCTGGAGATGTTAAATTACCCACTTATGAAGACACCTCATATATTACTAGTTTTCATGGAGCCCACAATTATAAAAAACCAATTTCATCAAATAAAAATGGGGAAGGGCTCAAGGATGATGGGGACTTGGATGAAAGGAAAGAATAAGAGCTCTATATAGAAAAAATTTAAAAGTATCCTATTTACACCATGCAATAGCCAATTCTCTAATGATGCCTTCTATAGAAGTAACCAGGTACATGATTCAAGACAGAGAGGTTAACATAAGGAGGATTCGTAATGATTAAGGAAGGTGTATTGGATCACTCGCATTAGATGATTTTGAAGCTTATTATAAATTATTGAAGGTTGAAATTTATTTCACCAATGATTGGATGAAATTTTTTATGCATGAATATAATTGTTATAATATCTTGGATAGGTGGTATGAGGAAGAGATAAATTTAAAATACTTTAGAAACAAACCCTTCCCAACTATACACCTCATGTTAGGATACACATAGGTAGCTCGATTGATAAAAAAAATATTTAGTGAAAAAGATTCAACTCATGTGAAGATAGGTTAGGTTCCAATTATGCATGAAATCAATGAAGGATGCAAAGTTTTCAATTGGGTTGCTATCCTTTATAACTCACTAGAAAAAGCCATTGGAAAATCTAAACTGGATATTTTTTTAATAGCCATATAATTTTACATGTCCTCTTGTTACATGCGATATGTGCTTCTAACACATTCATGGGGTTAGGTTGGTCTTGGTCCCCAAACCAAATTTCATGTTCGCATTTATTGAAAATATTTATGGAAGATAAAAGTGCCAATTTTAATATGAACTTATTTGTGATGTACTCTTATAACCATTATATGAACTCATTTTTTCCCAAACTTGCCTAAGAATATCTCCAGAAGATATATAAGTGTTGGAGAAAATTGGATATTAGTACTTGGAAGAAAACTCCACATATATCAGGATTTATGGTGCGACATAAGCACCTCATTTTCTTCCATCCTATGTTCCAAATAGGTTGTTAATTCAAGTGGTTGGGTATCAAACAACACTACATGGTTTCAATTCCTACTTGATCGAGCACCAAAAGAAGTTGTGCCCACTCTATCCATTATATAAGCATATATAGGATAACATATTCCACTTGGGTCAAGATGGAGGGAGAAAAATTGAGGCACATCGTTTCATTTATAAATAGCTCAAATGCATGATCCCCTAAGGATTGTTGTAAAACACAAATTAGACATGAGTATCTCTTTCCCTTACCAACATCAAGAGAATGAAACTGAGACATCTCATAGGAGAACATTGACTTATGCAAAAGTATTGAATAATTTTCAATCAATTTATAAGGAGAAAAAAAAAAGAACAAGGAAGAAGTTTTAAGGGATGTTGTTGAGAGACAAGTCCTTCAAGAAAAAATATATGAGCATGAAAATAAAATATTAGAAGCATTAGAGAATACCAAGGTAGAAGTTGAGGCCAGAAGAAGAGAACAAGCATAGAATTGTTTTTCTAAGAAATAAGAATTGGAAAAGAAAAGGGCTAGATGGTAAAGCCATAGATGAATTGTCAATAAAGAAGGAAGAAGAGTATTTAATGAAATCCAAATTTTATGCAAAGGATAAGGAATTAGAAAGGAAAGAATACAAGGAAAAAAACTAATGAGTAGAGGAAAATTGAAGAAGAAAAATATGAGAAACACTAATGCAAAAGAATCCATACAAGAAGAAAATGAGCTAACACAGTAGAAAAATGAAGACAACATAGGGAAACTAGACTCATAAAAAATGGAAGATGTCTTTACCACTCGGACCTTTTCCAATACTTTTTGTTCATGCATGGTTACAAGATATTATGACCCTATTCCAACTACTATATATGAAATTTTTTATTTGGAATTGTTTGCATTTGAAAGACAAAAGGAAGCAATTAATAAAACAAAAGCATAAAAGAAGAAAAATAATCTTGGATTCTAAAGTAATACACACCGCTGAAACTATGGTGATGGACACAAGAAAGATGATTTTAGATTCCTCTACCTATTTTGTATTAGACATGCTTGAAGCAAATGTACATCAAGTTGTAGATTTATAAAAGAAGATGAGGGAGTATGAGAGAAAAATCATCTTTGTCGAAAATCAAATCAATTACTATAAATCCAACAAGTATCATTGATCCGGATTTTATGAGCAAAACAAAATGAATGCAGATTATTAACAGGTGCTTAACAGAAAATAACAGAGATACATTAAAACTGGTTTTCTATTCAATAATGAAATAAGATGAAACTATAAAATGCAGCGGAAACAAGCTTCCTGGAATGGTGGCGGCTTATCTCTGAGAAGAGATGTGACGACAGCGCGCATTCGCAAGAAGAAGGTTACAATGAGGCTCTGAAGGCATTTTTACAATAAGTATGAATGCCAAAAACCCTAGACATCCAAAAACCTAATACTAGGAGATGAAGCGCCAAAAGTCACGTGGGCCCCATTTGGGTAAGTTAGTACACCAACTTCTCGAGGTCGTAACTTTTGCATACGATCTCCGTTTTAGGTGTGTGATAGCCCATTGGAAAGGTATCATCGAGGAGATTCATTTTTGGGAATCAATCATGCCTTTTTATATAATTGAGGATCTTGATCCCGAAAAACCTTCATTTAGGCCCTCAAAATGGCCCCGTAAGTTAAAACTGCTAAAAATAGTAAATTGCCAAAATTGTCAGAAAATTGTTTTGAGCCAATTGGAAAAGGTGGGTGGCCATAGATATCCATCTGGATCAATCATCTTACACATTTTATTGATTTTGATTTCAAAATAAAATATGAACTGAATAATGTTTAGAGAGAGTTTTATGACAATTCTTATCATGTGCAAGCTTATGGTAGAGATATTTCTGGTGTCATGACTCATATCCAAGCATGGGATATTTTTTGTTATAAAGATCAATTTCAATATCAATAAGGTAAAGGATTGACAATATAATTTAGAGTGAATCCCCATAGGAATTACTATTTTCTCACCTAAACCTTTCAAAGAAATATATTTTATCTTGAAATACTAGAAATAGGAAACTTACAATGCTCTCAAGGGAGTCACTCATGAAGTAACCTATGTTACTATGTTATGGAAAGTTGTAAAGAATATGGCCAATACATTCCATTTACCATATTTTGGTCCAACGGATAATTTATTTCCATGGAAGTGGGTATCTAAGGACCTAGAAGATTATATAAGTTCAAGAAAAAAGAATATTAGCTCCCTTTTTTAATTTAATGAAGAAGCCATTCAAAAAAAAAAATTAAACTCGTACCAGAGAAATGACATTAATTAGAGATTTGTTTCCTAAGATGGAGAAGTTTGAAAAATGGATGATGTAGAGAATAGGATCCTACAAAAATCCTTTCAAACAACATCATTTTCCTCAATTAGATACACTAAATCAAACTTTTGAGGCATGGACTGCACATATAAAAAAATGGACAAAAGAAAAGGGTGAGGCTTCCTCAAGCCACATGGGGTAGTATTCTAGAGACGAGGATTCTAAAAAACAAAGCGTGTCAACTCCCTAAGTGGGAGAAAATGAAATTTTACTTGAGGAACCCAATATATAGGAAGGCGAACTAAACACTCGGTCAAATGTATCAAAATGATTGATTTCCTCCCTCCTACATCTTTTCTATAAATAATATAAATTGCATTTGTAAAGGTATTTTTATTATACATTCTGGTAGACTATTCTATGAATTATTAATGAGGAGAATCCATTAGTAGCCACTTTTTGGAGACTCGTTTTTTATCCATATTTATGAGGGGAAAAAATAAAACATAGAAATATGACAAAAACACAAATATATAGTAATAATCAATTTCTATTAATGAACAATATATGTAGGAACTATACAAACATAGTGCGAAATGAACTCACTAGAATGTTGGTAGATTATCTTTGAGAAGGGATGTGACAGATACGCACATTCACAAAAATATTACATCACATTCCATTGCATGACCAAAGGACCTCCTTCACCTTGATTATATATGAGATAATGATAGGAGAATAATTCCCATGATGCATGTCAGATAAATTTGTCTAAGTTTACAAAATTCCATAGGCATGTAAAACACTAATACTCCTCAAGAGGTCACCCATCCTAGTACTACTCTATCCCAAGAGCACTTAACTAGAAATATCTATTGGGATCTGGTGCATTAACATTGTAGGAATGTACATATGATGGCTATAATTAACAAATGAATATGGAATTACATTAAATTCCCCATCAAAATGGTGGATATCATGGTTTATCAAAACCATAGTCTTGAAAACATTGTTTCAGTGGAAAACATGGATGGCCATCGAGATCCACCTAGAACAATCATCCACCCTTATGAAGAAATGGTCTCCATTGTGTCAAGTTCCCTCGGGAGATTTTGTTAAATTTGAACCTTGTTTAGTCACTTACCTTGATGAAGTATTTGTCCTACTTGTGCTTAGCATTAATATATTGAAGGATGTCATGAACCTATTTTTGGAGGTGTTGGATCCATTCAAAAAATATGGCTACATGATCTACCTAGATCTAAGTATGGGAGGACTCTATATGTGAAGATGTAGTATGAAGAGATATATCAATTGGGGCTAATGGATGGAACCCAATCACACCTGAAAATGGTTGTGGCCAATAGATCTTTGCTGAAAAAATATGGAAGACTCTCATTCTCTGGAAGGGAGTGTCTATAGATTGGAACATTGGGGAAGGGACCATTGGGCACCAAGTCAATGGAATTATTGACTTGGTAGTGTAGAGGCACCCCTGTAGGTGAAATCATATCTCTGTGCTCCTCTACAATCTTTTCGACCTACTTCTTTTGTATATAAAGGTTTTAGGTCGAGGTTGTGGTGGTCACAGTGACCTTCTATTCACTTTTTGAATGGATAGTGAAGAGGAAAAACTTTTTGGTATGATAGATTACTTTGTGGTACTATTTTGTTGACATCAATGAAATGGAAGTAGTTGAAACTACCTCTAGTACCCTGTAGATTTGACCTCCTAGAGTAACAATGACACTAAGGGGTTGAGACTGATAAAAAACATGACACTTCCACATATAAGGTTGTTCTAAAATAACATCACAAAATTGGAGTGTGGAAACATAACATAGTACCTCATATTTGAAGGGATTTATGTCGTAGGACATGCAACATTATTTCCTGATGCGAAGGTCTCATCCAAGGCCCAATCAACTAATTGTGTATGGTTGAGGGTGTGACATTATCGACATATTTAGTCTCTTGAAAACCTCAACTGAGAACATTTTCTTCTGGATCCCGCTATAAAAAATGAAATGTAGTGGGGTCCCCTTCAACCACATCTGCGAATGGAAGAGGTACTCCCCCTCCTCAAGCTCCTCTAGTTATTTTGGTTGGATTTTTGTGGCTACGATGGTAGTAGTGGGTTATACATCGATGACCCATTTCCATTTAATTCTATCTGAATCAAAGTCCAAGTCAAGTTCTAATTATTTTTCTTTTAGCTTGGCCACCAATGACTATTTTTAGCGACATTCATCATTGTTGTGCCAAGGGACTTTGTGGAACTCACACCCCTTTCCAATGTCCTTCTTCAAATTCTCATCATCCTTCTTAGTTGATAGATTGGACTAATTTTCTTGCGATCGACTCTCCTTTATTTTTCCTTCATTATATGAGTTAGTGTTTTCTTTTCCATGGTTATTTTGTCGAATGTTTGCAAACCTGAACTCCCACTTACTCTGTTGATTGAATTTATACTCGATTTTGAATACATATCAATAAGTATCACCCAGTGAGGAGATGTCAATAAATTCATCTCTATTTGGATGCACCTATGTAGATCACTATGGTACTTCCACAGTGTCTTCACTCAGTGAAAATGTGAGATAGATCCTTCATTCATGGGATATTAAAGAATACCCCTAATTACACTAGATATTGATCAATACCTCCAAAAATGATTTTATTTAACACCCATTCCAATACATATTTTTAGTAAAAGAAACCCCTATTTTTACTAGATACTCTTTTTTATACCCCCCAATACCTATAAACCCCTTAAT
>ML777005.1:539290-573921 GCA_009831015.1 Picea engelmannii
CCGAAATCTTGGATAACAAAGGTGCGGATCTGAACGACTGAGACTTTGGTGCCCAAATATATGGTTGAGATTAAATTCTAGACCCCCCTAACCGATATTCTTTTAACGGTGGGGGGGAGGGGGTCCAGAAAGTTGGTTAAAGGTCACGCTCAGATCTACAGTCCAGCGGCAAGCGCACTGATGGATGACTGATGATGTGTTTCAGACCCCCCCGACCGATCTTCCTTTAATGGTGGGGGCAGGGGGGGGGTTCAGAATGGAATGGTTTTCTGTCAGGCCCCCTCCTCTAACGTGGAAGGAACCTATTGCTTCAGACTCCCACCATTTACCACAAACCACTTTTCCACTTACCACTTACCATTTTTCTAATATACCCCCACCGCCATATCACACCATTTTTCCACTATCTTCTCCTAATGGTCACATCCTATAACTCCATCAGTTCATCCCCCCTGTTCACCCGTCACAGGTCCTTTCACCATGGTCGGTCCCCAATCAACACCCTCCACATCACCCGGTCATACTCGTCACTCATTTATACCTGACATCTCACGCTCCAAAGGACCCGCTGGTCATTTATTACAAGCTAACTTATTCGTTAGCCTGCTGATCTGTCTCCCACCCCCAAAAGGTATTCGTTTTCTCAAAACAAAATCGCCTCCATCATTCACCCATTGCTTATCTTATCCTTGCACTAGGAAGTTTATCCTTGTCCTCTTCCAGATTCAGTCAGCAGCCCAAAAACCACCGCCATTCCCGCTAACATTTTTTGTTTGAATTGTAGGTATTTTCCACAGTGATGGCACTAAAGTACAAGAAAGAAGAAGCTAAGGAAAATCCTTTCCTACCAACTCCTGTCTAAATCAACAGGATCCCATTGGCCGACAAAGATCACCTAATCGCAGACACAAGATGCGAATTCGACTTCGTAGAGTTGCAGTCGTGGCTCAAAGATACTTTCTTAGATCAGAGCGATGAAATTGGGCTCTGGGAGTCCAACCTTCCTCTATATCCTTTCCCCCAGGTCCATCATTTCCCTGAATTTTCCCTTAAATTCTAGGCTCATTACCTCCCCGACTAGAGAACCATAGTCTCGTCATCGGGAGAAACTTTGTTCTTCATCACACAAGAATCCATGGATCAGATGATGCAGATACCCAGAAATGAATCCGCCTCTCCTTTTAATCTTGAAGTCATAACAGAGTTGTACCAGAAACTATATTTCCCTCAAAGAGCCTATATTTTTGATATTTTCCTTTCAAAGGATGCTCAACTCCCCAAGACAAATCCCCCGTATCCTTCCTCCCTATTCTCAGAGAAGGGAAACCAAGTCATTTCATTGCTCTGTTCTCTGCTTGGTTATTTTTCAGATAAATGGGTGGATGAACCCATATAGGGTTTTCTGTCCATTTTCTCTACATAGGAAAGGCCCAGCGGACAAATTCTCTTTCTCAATGTAGAAAATGGACAAGGATGGGAAGTCGCAAGTGGTAACATCTTGGACTTCCCTACTCAGACGAAATTCCACAGAGTTCAGTTTCAAATAGTTTATCGAGCAATTTTACCACCCAGTGGTGAGCATGCTCAATGGCAGACCAGAACCAAGAATTAATGAGGAGATTCAAAGGATCTTGCACCTTTCTGACCTTGCAGAAACTGGAGATTGGTATCTTTACCAAAATCATACTAAGATCAGAGTATATGGATGCGAGCTAGCTCCATACAAACTACCCAAGTATCTTCCTGTGAGGATATTTTCCCTGGAGTACATAAGGAAAATGATTAACTCAGATGACATACATTTTGTATCTTTGAAGAAGAAACAACAACTTAGAATTAAAGGGAAAATAGGGTCTTTCGTATGTAATAGCCGAGGAGTTGGGGAGGAAGAAGACAAACTTTTGAAAGAAATGAAGTTCCATGTTAGTTTCCTATGGCACTATGATTCGTGCGGGATAATTTCGGAGATGAGGGTTAAGAATAAAAATGTTCCATATTTTCATACATCCAAGCCTGAGATAGAAAAGTTCGCAAATCAAACAGAATGGGAGCCAAACACTCTGGTAGAGATAGAACAGTAGGACCCTTCGGTCATGATATCACAAAAAACTACACCACAGGTTCCTAAGAAGAAAATATCCAGGAAGGATACTTCACCTTCTGTCACCGAAGTCTCGACTGAAGATTTCCAATTACACACCAAAAGGATAAAATCCAGTCATACAATTGACACGGTTGGTAAAAAGGAAACCCAATCCACTACTGCTAGGGAAGGTTATCAACCACCTCTTATCACAAGCGACAAGCAGATCATGTCCTCAGTTTCGTCCAAGAAGCCGACGGATACTTCACTATTGACCAGCCGAGTAAAGGAGAACCAAAGTTGAGTATTTTTGAGAAGTATGATTTGATTAAGAAGAGGAATCAAACGCTGACCAACAACACTTATGCTTAGTTTTGGAAACATACATCAATGACACATCACAGACTGTTGTGAGTTTGAATGCAATAGAGTGGGGCTTCAAACTCACAATATCACCAAGTTCTCCTAAAAGGTAAAACGTCACCTAAAAATATGATGTCATGCTCCATGAATAGGATGTTTGGGAATATGGGGGTGACATCACCCCTTATTCATGCATTGAATCCATGTCTATGTGCTATATGATTCATCTCAAATGAAACAATTATCATTTAATTCCTCCAATGAGTGGGGCGCTACATCCATCCAATGGGATTTCAAGCCCCTATGAAGGTCCAACTGGTCTAGTTGCTTCATGAATGTCTTCCACTCGACAAGGTACTGCAAAGACAAGAAAATACACTCTCCAAGGGTACACAAGTCACATGTATCATTCCAAGAAAGCCACATTTAATAAAAGAACCAGCCAAACATGTGCATTAAATTCCCCCTTTTCAAACTAAACAAATGCTCAAACACCTTATAAAATTTTCCAAATTAAGGTATGGGAAGGTTGTCATGGTGCCTTATTGGGTAGGCCAATCCCCAAGTCAAGGAATGTTTCACAAGAATACCCTTTCTAAGTCATGTAGTGAGTATGAGGTGGATGGGTGTGTGAATTTTTTGCATGGGGTTCCTGACATATCAAAGGATCATATTGTCTCATCTATGGGTGCCTTTATGGAGGATGTGTTATGTCCTTTGTTTGCAATGCAACATTTTTCCAAGCCCTTTATTTTCCTTTCATTTATTATTGTCTTCTCATTGAACGCTATGTTCAAGGAAAGAAAAGGATCATCAAAATTCCACTTGAAGTTAGAACACATTGAGTTCCATATGCAATGGAAAGTAAAGGACACCACAAATGCATTCCCCCATCAAGTAAGACATTAATTAATCATTGGCTTACTTTCTTTAAAAGGTCCTGTTATAACCCTATAATTTATAGGATCAACTGGTGACTGAAATGTCATCTTTTCATTGTGTTTGGTTGCCAAATAATTTTCTATTATGTAAATGATTTGAGAAAGAAAAAGAAATGAAAGAATAAAGAAAAAAGAAAAGAAAAGAAAGAAAAAAGAATAAAAGAGGGCATAAAAGAAATTGAATAAATCCCCATGCAATAACAATGAATTCGTCCATACAGTTTAAGCATGACCAAGTCCTTTTAAATTGATCTTGATAGGATTAGTGAATAAACTTGGCTAAACTATTTAATCTTAGCCAAAGTTGATTAGTTTAGCTAGTGAATAAATTTGACCAAACTACCTAATCTTGGTCAAATAACCCTAGGATAGAGTAATTTCTTAGTCCAATAGTTTAATTTGGGCTAAATTTCATAGGTAAGTAGGTTAGAGCATAGGTTAGTGGACTTTATTTGAATAAAATATGCATGATGATCGATGTTGAAACATACCTTTGATGTTTGAAAGGTGAATGTCTAACCCCCATGGTGATACAAACCAGGGGAAAGCTGGTAAATCCGCATAAAGCACGTGTCCTAAGTTTTCGTAACAAATATAATTTTGTGCTGAAAAGTTGAAAAAGGTGCACAGATGAACTACTGAGATGATGGCACTTAGATCTACGGTCAATAAGATTTTCCGGACCCCCCCCCCGACCGTTCTACCTTTANCGGGGGGGGGGGGTCTGAAATCTTGGATAACAAAGGTGCACATCTGAACGGATGAGACTTCGGTGCCCAAATCTACGATTGATATTAAATTGCAGACCCCCCCGACCGGTCTTCCTTTAACGGTGGGGGGGAGGGGGTCCAAAAAGTTGGTTAAAGGTCGTGCTCAAATCTATGGTCCAGCGGCAAGCGCACCGATGGACGACTGACGATGTATTTCGGACCCCCCCGACCGATATTCCTTTAATTGTGGGGGGTGGCGGTCCAGAATGGAATGGTTTTCTGTCAGGCCCCCTCCTCTAACATGGCAGGAACCTATTGCTTCAGACTCCCACCATTTACCGCAAACCACTTTTCCACTTACCACTTACCATTTTTTTGATATACCCCCACCGCCCTGTCACACCATTTTTCCACTATCTTCTCCTAATGGTCACATCCTATAAATCCATTAGTTCATCCCCCCTGTACACATGTCACAGGTCCTTTCACCATGGGCATTCCCCAATCAACACCCTCCACATCACTCGGTCGTGCTCGTCACTCATTTCTACCTACCATCTCACGCTCCAAAGGACCTGTTGGTCATTTATTACAGGCTAACTTATCCATTAACCTGTTGATCTGTCTCCCACCCCTAATAGGTATCCATTTTCTCAAAAGCGACTCGCCTCCATCATTCGCCCATTGCTTATCTTATCCTCACACCAGGAAGTTTATCCTTGTCCTCTTCCAGATTCAGTCAGCAACCCAAAAACCACCGCCATTCCCGCTAACATTTTTTGTTTGAATTGCAGGTATTATCCACAGTGATGGCGTCAAAGTACAAGAAATAAGAAGCTGAGGAAAATCCTTTTCTCCCAACTCCTGTCGACCTCGACAGGATCCCATTGGCCAACAAGGATCACCTAATCGCAGACACAAGATGTGAGTTCGATTTCATGGAGTTGCAGTCGTGGCTCAAAGATACTTTCTTAGATCAGAGCGATGAAATTGGGCTCTAGGAGTCCAACCTTCCTCTATATATTTTCCCCCAGGTCCATCATTTCCATGAATTTTCCCTTAAATTCTAGGCTCATTACCTCCCCGACTAGAGAACCATAGTCTCGTCATCGTGAGAAACTTTGTTCTTCATCACACCAGAAGCCATTTATCAGATGATGTAGATACCCAGAACTGAATCCGCCTCTCCTTTTAATATGGAAGTCATAACAGAGTTGTACCAGAAACTATCTTTCACTCATAGAACCCAGATTTTTTAGTGTTTCCTCTCACAGGATGCTCAGCTCCCCAAGACAAATCCCCCGTATCCTTCCTCCATTTTCTCAGAGAAGGGAAACCAAGTCATTTCATCACTCTGTTCTCTGCTTGGTTATTTTTCAAACCAATGGGTGGATGAATCCATATTGGGTTTTCTGTCCATTTTCTCTACAGAGGAAAGGCCCACCACTCAGTTTGACTACAACACTTTCCTGGCAAGTAGTATTCATGAGCAACTTTGAAATTTCGCCATAGAGGGCATGTTCTGGTATTCCTCCATACTGGCTTACATGTTCATTTTCTTTCAAGAGAACAAGTTCTCTTTCTCAATGAAGAAAATGGACAAGGACGGGAAGCCACAAGTGGTAACATCTTGGACTTCCCTACTGAGACGAAATTCCACACAGTTCAGTTTCAAACAGTTTATCGAGCATTTTTACCACCTAGTGGTGAGCATGCTCAATGGCAGACCAGAACCAAGAATTAATGAGGAGATTCAGAGGATCTTGCACCTTTCGTACCTTGAAAAACTGGATATTGTTATACTTCCAAGAAGCCAACGAATACTTCACTGGTTGACCAGCCGAGTAAATGAGAACCGAAGTTGAGTATTTTTGAGAATTATGATTTGATTAAGAAGAGGAATCAAACGCTGACCAACAACACTTATGCTCAGTTTTGGAAACAAACATCAACGGAACAACACAGACTGTTGTCTACATTCAATACTGAGAAGGGTAGAATGCACATGGCTTTTCTGTAGGCACAGGTGCCCGACCCAAAGGTAATCAGTGATTACAAAAGGGCGACGTTTGAGTTTCACACCAGGGATGTGCACCCCACTGATCAAATGGATCTGCACAGGCAAACTGGAGAAATGGTTTTCTCCACTTTGGCAAATGATTCTACTACAGCTTCTAAACTACAGGTCTCTCTGAGCAATGTTCAGACACAACTGAAGTTAGAGAAGATGCCATCCTTTGCAAAGGATAACAGAATTAAAACGTTGGAAGAACTGGTCCTCAGGATCGGGTACGACCTCTCGAACGTGAAATTAGTCGAGGAGATTCTTAAAAAGAAAAATGTCGATATAGCATCTCTGAGGAAACAGCATAAACTACCACCAATGGAAGATGCACAAGAAAAGGAGATAGTTGAAACATAAGGTGAGAAGGACGAGATGCTCAAGTTGATGATGGAGAAGAATGCACAATTGAAAGAGATGGAAGCAGAACTGGAAAGGTTAGTGAAGGAAAAGGAACAATCAACACCTATGGAAGTCATTCCATTGAGTGCAGTTCCACTTATAGGAGTAAGCACAACATCTATAGCAGGAACCCCCTCAACAAAGATTCTCTCAACAACTCCACTGATAGCTCTGGAAAAGATAGTAGAACTGGAAAAATCCATGGAGGAGATGAACTTGCAAGAGACAGAAATTCACAGACTAAAAAAGGAGGTTGAGGACCTTCAGGAACTTAAGCCTTCTTATCAGACCAACTATTCCATGGAGAAACAAGCATCAGACAAGCTTAAACAGGAATTGCAGCAGCTTTGAAAGCAAACAGTAGCAGGCAAGACACTCGCTGAGGCCAAGGAAAATATATGGATGGATATCTCCAAATCCATAAATGAAATATGGCCTATGGTGCAAATCATGTTCGAGAAAAATGAACTAGTACAAAGGAGCAGACATGCTATTGAAAAAATAAGAGGAGAACTGAGAGAAATGCCCACAGAAGTCACCGAGATCATCAACTTCCTGAATTCAAAAACCAGGGAGGAGTTGGAGGATTTGAAGGTTGAAGACAGGATGGAAACCATCCTCGAGGTCAAGAGGGTTCTGACCAAAAGAGGACTAATGCTACAGTTGGAGGAGAAGGTCCAGACTATGGAGACATGAGTGAATTGTTTTTTCGGTAAAATCAAAGATCTGCAGAAGAAAGGTCTCCCTGATTTAAGGGTCTTAAATGACAAGTTAATGAGCCTTCTTGATTATAAACAGAGGCTAGACACAGTGGCCAAAGATAGTTCAATTTTTTTTGGAATACAGGGCATCATAACGGGAAAGGCGTTCTTAGAAACCTTTCATCCAGACATCAGCATACAACACAAGATCCAGTATATTTTCATCGTCAAGACAACTTTTTCCAAGTACACAGAGATGGATGAAATATACCGAAGACTACTCAAAGTCATCATTCCTAGTCATCTTCGGTGGGAAGAGCTATGTAATCTGATCGAGTAGGTGATGCGGTGTCCAAGCCGTGTTAGCAATCTGGTCAGACGAAGTCGTGCAGATGACTCACCAACGGTTTTCCCAGAAATCAGCATGAATATTTCAACACATCATCAATAGTTCCTGAATTTTTGTATCTTGTTGAGTTAGTTAGCTAAATTTAGAATTTGCCATGTCCTGATCTTTAATGACGAGATCATATGTAATTTTTGATTATAAATACTCCAAACTTTGAAGTATGAAGGGTTGATCTTTACGCACTGTAATCCAAAAATACTGTAATTGTTTATCAAGAGATCTTCCAGTATACAAAGGGATGCTTCACAGGATTCTCACTTGTTATTCATTGGTGATGTTTATCTTTCTATGTTAAATGTTTTTCTCGCTCAATTGCCATATTGTTTTCTAATATGATCTCTTAAAAGTAGCACATGTTGTAGGATTTATCTGTGTATACCATGTCTCCGACTTTACAGATCTTAATGTTTATCTTCTGATATTACAGTGAAGAAATTCTTAAATGCTTCTTTACTTTAATTGACATTCTCATCTTTCTTGCTATCCATCACTTTGTTGATAAAGAATCCAATGAATGCATTATCTTTCCTTGTGAAAAGAATCTTTTAGTTCCTGTTTAGATCTCTATCCTTATAATACAGACCCCATATCCCAATGGATGCGTAATCTCTCTTTCAACCAATTTTATAAAGAAAAAACAAACCATTCGATCTTACTCTACTTAACTAGCCTAATATTTTGATGTTAAAACATATCCAAATCTTACAGAGAGATCCCTCTATGAAACTGGCAGGGATAGATCCCAGTTTCGAAGTGATTGGATAAAGTTACCTTTGGTAAATTTCTTCTACCCTGGCAATCTCTGGGAATTTGCAGAGCGATAATAGGTCCTTTATTTTTATAGAGAAATATTCCAATGCTCTCAGGACCTTAGGGAGAGCATATAGAAGGATAATTTATCGATTTAAACTTTTTCTGGCCACAAAACATATGGGCCTTCAACCCCTTCTTCCCATGAAATGAGGTAGAATCCATTATTTGGTTCAATGAGCCCAACATACCAAAAGATAATGAAATGGAGGGAAATATGTGTGGGAAGTGGTAAGTATGAGTGGGAAAGGTATGATGACCCTCTAACGAGACCCCCAAGTGGAAAACCTTTTCCCGAGGGTGACCCACTTAATAGGAAACCATGTCAACCACCAAGGTGAAATAAGGAAAAAAGTATAATTTCTAGGAAAACGTTCCATAATCAAGAAATGACCCTTTGTGACATGCTCAAATGCTTCAATTATTAAAGTGAGACTTACCATGAGACTGGACTTGTTTCCTCATGAAGAAAGATATGATTTACTTTCTCGGAACCAGGTTGAGGTGGCAGATGCTGATAATTTTGATGATGAATGGTGATGTGTGGTGGAGAGGAGGGGCTATGTCTGATAAATGTGGTCTCAGCTGTTGATATGGCTCTGGACACTCCATGTCTTCTACATGTGGGCCTCAAGACAACATATCCTTAGTTACCCCTAGGTTGCGGGGGGTTAACATCCATATCCTACATGGGGACACATGTTCACTATAGAGCACATGTGAATATAAACATATCCTAGTAAGACATGTTCCTACACATACTCAAGAAATATATTAGAGCATCGAGGGGTGGCTTACTCACCCTTTATTCATATAATCAAAACTTCAAAATTTCAAAATTGACAACTATTACTTAAAATAAACTTTTGCATTTTTCAAATACTTCTAACTAACATGTGATATGATTCAATAAAACACATCACAAAAATTATGAAAAAATGAAGGAAAGAAGTATGTAAATAAAGAATGAGTGTGTGAATTTAAATAAATGAAACTAAATTACCATGAACACACAAATACAAATGGAAGAAAGCAAATGACCTACCTACTTACCCGGGGCTTGTGACTCATAGAATATAAACACTTAGTGATGTTAGATGAATTTGTTTTAGCTAGTGCAACCACCTACTCAACATCTTACCCAAGTGCATCCCCCTATGATTAATTATAAAACATATCAAGGACAATCTAAGAACATAATAATCATGAATACAAGTAAGCATATAATCAATCACAGGAAGAAACTCATGGAGGTAGGTGGGAAGGAAAAAATCATGTTGAAAAGAATGGCCACAAGATTGATCCACCGATCTATTAATAAGGTTTCCACATATAGATGATGGCTCATCCTCTTCCTCATTAACATGATTACTGCTTCCTGAAGATTGAGAGGAGATGAGAGATTGGAAGAAAATTGCATGGCTACCCAAAGAAGGTAGGAGGTAAGGGACAACCTCATGTATGGAGAAAGAAAATTTCTTTCCATTTAGAAAATGTTTCTTTTTCACATGGAAATCCCTGCATAAATCCCGAGGATGAAAATATTGTTGCTTAGTAATATGATTCTTTGATTGTTACATGGCCTCATGTTCATCAAAATTTGGGCATGAATATAGTTGAGAATTTTCATCAAATAATTTGTATGAGTGACCAAAAGGATAATCCCAAAGTGTTATCACCAAAACATTGTTCATAAAAATACATACAATGGATGAAGAAAAAATCAGCACAGATACAACATACTTCCAATATTTACAGAACCAATTCTAAGAAAGGTGACCAAAACTATGTAAGTGAACCATAAATTTTCACACACTTCCAACAAAGTTAGCGCATGCACATCCACATGGGCCAAAACAACTCCAAATGTGCACTGTGCGTTCCTGCGTGAATGTCCATGAAGAAACCCATGTGGATGCAGAAATGACACATTTATTAATTTGTTCGGGTCTCAACCACTTCCAGAGTGATGTAATTCAAGACAAGACCCCAAGATCGACCCAAAATCTCTCTGTGGGATGACTAAAAATATGGGGTGTACCTTTAAAGGTGTCACATTCACACTTGGAACAAGTTAGGAAATACCTTGCTATGGTTCTATAAATAGAGGGCCATTGTATGCACAAAAGGAATAATTTCATTGCATTTTTATGATGTCCAAATACTCTTGGAGAAACCATTTGTTCTCTTAATAATAGCTTGGGAAAGTATATCATATGTAAAGCGTTCCAAATCTTGGATATATTTTCCATAGAGTTATTCACCATTGTCAATTAGGAAAAGGAGAGTAATAGCTCTACTTTGAGGTATTCAAGAGCCCTCCCTAGGAGGAATAGGGGATTCATAAATCCCACATTTCTCCTCTTGGTGTTCTCAATTTCAAACACCATTCTCTACCAGGTAACCATTCTTTGTGTTCAATTTCCTGCATCCTTTGTTAATATTTTCTTAGTTTAGTTTCTGTTGTTTGTTATTTCTATCTATCTATATTTCTTTATTTCTAGCTTATCGGTTCACTAACCTACTAAGCATTTTTATGTGTTTCTTTGTTGGCTTACCAAGGTAATCAAAGGGGTTTGTTTTTTATAACCCTTGTGATCAAAATCCCCAAATAGATTGGACACCATAATGGGGATTGGAATCCAAATTCCTACTCAAGTACGCTACTAGAGTTGTTATTCTCACTCTCTGGTGTTTGCATGTTCCAAAATCTGCCTATCCTACACTTCAAATACTGCAATTCAATCCTATATGGGTTGAATTCATTTCAAATTTTTTTCCCATCATTTATATGTGTGCGCACAGGTTCAGTTCTAATAGCTGCATGAATCGTTCAATTTTGTGCACTGTCTACACTCACCAACTAGGAATTGTGTGTGACTATCTCACTGCATAGTTGCACACAAGTCTTTTTTTCATATTGTAAGGCTTGTTGAGCCCATTTTCATTATCTATTTTAGGTTTACTTTATTCACTTTGTAAAATCCATATAAAACAGACTTTGGATTCATTATTTCATATATATTGATCCCACATAGTCACTTAGGGGGATAAAAATGAACCATTTCATCTTTTACTTCCTTGTTTACCACGTGGATGGCCTAGTGTAGGAATTGAATCTTAAAATCATTGCAAGTTATTGTTTTATTTTGAAAATTTATCACACTAAATCGGCACTAGGGACTATTTTAACAATCTTGGAGTATTCTCTTTCCTCACACCTTAGTGTGACCTTAGAAATCAGAAAAATAGATCGTTGAAATAAATCTCCATCTCCCTCTCAAAGTCAATATTTAGGAGAGGCCAATACCTCTTAGTTTGATCATTTAATGCAACTAAATCAACCATTTTAGGAGAGGCCAATACCTCTTATTTGGATTATTGAAACATAATATAAAATATTTGTAAGGGCCCACACATACCCATATGTGCACAATCTTAGGATAGTTTCAAATTTCTAGAGCAAACAACCTAGGAAGTTTAAGGATTTTGTAAGGGCCCATACATGCCCACATGTCTACAATATAGGATAGTTTCAAAGATTTATTATATTAAATAACATTCTAGGGAGATTAAAATATCAATATTAAGGACTCATATGTCCACCATGCTAGTTACCTAGGGATTTTTCAATTTTTGCAAGGATTGTTTGTGAAACTTATTAAGTTAGAAGTAAGCGCAATTTTTAAAGGACCAAGTGATGTCCACATGTCAAGACTTTGATCACTAACTTATTAAAAAACATTACAAACTTTCACTTCTTGCAAACAACATCACCACATATTACAAATATTTTTACTAGAGACTTAAACCGTAGTATGTTCCTCTCCCCACGCCCATAAGAGATCTGGGAGGATCATAAGGGATTCATTTGTTTAGTGCCAATATTTTGGTAACACCATTTTTAAACAACGAACTTGACCCATGACCCCAACTTCACAACCTACTTTCACATCCTAAAAGAGATCATAAACAACAAATTTTCTAACCTACACAGGAAGAACGCCAAAATCTAATTCCAGTCTAATTTACGATTTTGGGGATAGGTATCCAAATAAATACCCATTATCTCTTTTTCATTGAAACTTAGAAAGTTGTGAAATAGGGTACCAAAATCCTCCCAATAAATAATTCCTACACCATAAGGCAAGGATATACCTTTGAACGGTCAAAGGTCGAGGTCTAGTTGTTCTGTGCATTCCACCTTGGGTCACCTAACCATTGGAAAGCATCCATCCTATGACCAATTTCTAAGGCCGAAAATCTAAATTTTTTAATTTATTAAGGTGACTCAGTGGCCAATTCTAGGTTTTTTCTACCCAAGGTGGAAGTTGTGGGATACAATCACACCTCAATCAAATTTTGAATGGTTGTTGGTAAATATCACCGATATGAATATGACCCCTTCACGCTTCGTTATAATTGATTTTCATCCCTTCAGTAGATTCTCCCCTAGTGTGTTTTGGACCCACTATTGAGTGATTTGTTTGGGGGCCTAGTGTTGTTTGAGAGGAAGTACGATAGGTCTATTAGGACACGTGCATTTTATTCCCCCACCACACGGATGATACCCTCAACCATATTACATTGTTACTGTTTTTATGTATGATTTCCATCATTTGATTACAGACATTTTTGAAATACATCATTGAGATATTTTTCAAAGAGTTGGTCTTATTATTTCTCCTCACCACCACTTGCAAACATCCACATATAGTCTATCGCCATAGGGGAACCAGAACATCCTCTCGACGTTTTAGAAACCTCCCCCAAATTTTGGGAGGTGTCCCCAATTTGGCTGACACATCAACACAATCATCACACACACTAGTAAGTGCCATGGCTCTAGTATCATCCTTTCTTGGATCCAACTTGCTAGGAACCAATACCCAAAAAAACTCACCCACTACTCCTCCACCACAAGGAGGAAGAGCCCAACCTTCTTCACAAGGTACAAACTCCCAACCATCCTCACAAGGCACATATTATCAACCACATCATACCATGGATGGTACACCCCCATCTATGCCATACTTTGCATCTCTTAACATTCCATACTAGACCAAATTGATGAATGATCCCATATTACATGACCCCATTTTGTTGAATATTCCCACCAAGTTGGTTTCCGATATTCCCAAATTTGAAGCAAAACCCGAAGAATACCCAACTAATCATATCATGTATTTTCACTTGTGGTGTTCCTCCAATAGCATTATGGAATATTTCATTCACCTACGAATGTTCTAAAGAATTATCACTAGTCCCTCCACCAAATGGTATGTGGATGAAAAATTCAAGTCCCACTCAACCTTTGAGTCTTTGGCAAAGTCCTTCTTATCTTTCTTCCAAATCCTAGTACGCCACAACACTGGTTTGGAAATTTTATCTGAATTGAATCAAAATTAAACCATCCATATTTTCGATCATATTCATGAATGACAAAGAAGAAGAAGTATTTTCAAAGTGGATACCACCCCACAACAATGACTAGACTGGTTCCTCAAATCCCTAGTTCCTCTCATCGCCAAAGATGTCACCACCACTTTTCTCCAAGCCGAAGATGAGGCTATCACTAAGGCCCAACAATTTGACTTGATTTACTCTCAATCGGGTTATCTATATACAATAATACTCGATGCTCCTCGACCTATACAATTTGCTCAAGAAAAACCCGGAACATCACACATTGTTGATGGATTAATTAGCTCAATGGATCATACCCATCCACGCGCTCTACTAGTACCCACATTTGGGACAACTCAATACCAAACACCGTGTGGAGGAACCCAATATTATCCTCCTCCACCACCTCAACCAGTATTCATGGCACCCCCCCATAATGGAGCACACATATCGACACCCCCCTGTTCTACCTATGTGCAGGTTAGGACCCTAACAATTATACTCATCGTTTCCCAAAAATTGTTAAGTAGAAACGAATGAAAGAGTCATTGAATACCCAAAAACTCCCTTCTCCACAAGGAGCCCCGCAAATACCCAAAAATTATTTGCAAAATCATACACCTACAGTTATCCAAAACTAGATTCCTCATCAAGGATTTATTAATACCCAACAAACAATAAACCCCCACCACCATAGATGGGAAAACACCCTAATACAGGGGCACCAAAATCCAGAAACGTCACCGATCGACCAATCCTCCTTACTAATGAAGAGGAAATCCTACCTCAAACACCCAATCGTCAATACAAAATGCATCCCAAATCGAACCTAACCAAGCCAGATTCCCCCCCCATACCAATAGTGAAAGAATTGACCATTCCTTGTCCAAACATAGAGACTAGCACTCAAATTCCTCGCATACCATTACGTAGTAATTTAAACTTCCCCCATTCTAGGGAAACACACTTATACAACCTTATTGATGACTTGGCACAATCTACAAAAACCATGTATGTCTTGGAGGTCCTCCAAACTTGTCCATCCCAATGGAAGTCCTTGTTCTCAACCCTGGGGGAATTCGACCCATCAGATACCCGTATCATCACCTTTGACTTAGACAATAGTGAACCACATTTACCATCATTAGTGGCTTTCCAAATTCTATTCAAAATCCACAACCTCCTGATCCATCGATGCATCATCGACGAAGGGGAATCCACATGTATCATGTCTAAATCTGTATGGAAACAACTTAGTTCCCCTGAACTTGTTCCATCATCCATTACTCTTCAATCATATGATGATCGCCCTTCACAACAAAAGGCCTATACCAAAATGTGCCCCTATAAATTGGAGGAAAAACCATTATCATCAACATTGAAGGTATTGATGGCCCATTAGAATACAACATCCTCTTCAGATGTAGTTATGTGTGTGCCATGAAGGCAGTTACGTCTTCCATTTTTCACAGCATGCTCTTCCACCATAACAGGAAGATAGTCATTGTTGACCAGTTAACACACTACGAGCACAATAATTATGGCACCATTGATAATGTACTCCCCTCATATGGTCTAGTGCTAACATCTCATCAGTTTTTGACATCGAACCATGAATCTTCCAAGACCCCTCCCTCCTGGGTTCTTATCAAGGATATCCTCCCATTACCCCACCTATCAAGTCTACACAAGTATGTATTCTTACCTCAAATGGCGTTAAAATTTCATATGATCCTCCCCTTGATGAACATGCCACTCCAATCATCGTTGAGACCCCAACGTCACAGCCATGCCCAAAGCAAATGTCAGGCTCCTTACCACCCAATTGGAAAACAATCCCTCGGGCCCTAACCCAAATTTCATTCTTTTATCCACCACCTAGCATGTCATCTTATCAATTCGTTGCTACTCTCACTTTACCTAACATGGTTATCTCCATCCCCGATACCTAAAACAACCTTATATGGTACCAACACCATCACTCCTATTTCAACCCATTGTTGTGCCTACCACACTTGTCATCTAAACTCAATAGCTTCCTACTAGTCACATAGTCGCACCCACCACTACCAACAAAGGGGGCAACAAGAAAAATAATGGCACACACCAACCTCATGTCCAAACACCATGCATTCTCTATGTAACAGTCAAACACCCGATGAACCTTTGTTGTGCATAGCCTGAATTAAACAATCTAATTCAAATTCCTAAGAAAAACCCATATTCCCTACCCCTGCAGTGGCACCTACCCCAACAGGATCCTATTCCATGAATAATAAGGGCATGAATACCAACTACACATGCACTTTATGTGAGGAATACACTCATTATACACATCACTACCTAAATCCCCCTACCTTCTAGGAGACTCTAAGAGAAATGACACAAACACCATTGTCATAACCCTCTCAAGCTACCCACCCTGCTACTATCACTTAGGCCATTTACTACATCTCTACGTCAGTAAATGAACGCTTGCAACACCCATGTGTGTTATGTTACCATATGGATCATTACACGTATAGGTTCTCACTCATAATTGAAGGAAGGGCATGCCATAAGGCTTCCATCCCAACCATTGCACCATGGGTTCAACCTCCTTTAGACTAGGCCTTGGAAAATCCCCCTCCCAGAAATCACATCATATCCCCTCCACGAACCAACATTCTTTCTTTCACCCCTCTGGCCATACCCATTCTACAACTATAAGAATATTTACCACTAAACACACCCAATTCACTAGTAAGTACTATGCCTGAAATTTTACTACCTCCCATCACTCATGATCCAAACACCTTTTTCGACATTTGGTGTATTTCGTCTAATGAAGTGGACTCATCCCCATCCACCACACTAGGGATACTAAGGCTACCCCATCTACATATGGTCCCAATTTCATTTAAAATAATATCATCACTAATATACCTCAAAGATTGGGCACTAGCACATCCCCTCCATCGGTCCAAAACTCCAAGGACCCCTAGTTCTCACACATATTCCACTCTAATGAAGAAATCATCGAGGTTGTGACAACAAAAAACTATCCATGGGATGAAATGCACCATCACTCTTTATTATTCTCCAAATAATCATTTCAGCCTCGCCTAAACCCTCAAGTATGTGCGATTGAAACTAAAGACTTCATTCCCCCAGAACATGTTTACTAGTTGATAAATCAATCCCCACACCCGATTCCTTTGAAGAGATGAACATGGCCAACATCTCCTCTACCATCAAAATCAACATTTCATTCAAACTGGTCATCATTGAAGAAATCACCCTCGGTGTCGCATGCACCCCTGAGGAGATCACTACTTACAAAGCCCTATTTCAGGAATTTTGAAACGTATTTGCTTGGTCATAGATGGAAATGCCCGGATTAGTCCCTATCATTGTTGAACAACATATCATCACATGGTTGGATTTTGCCCCCATTTTCCAAAAGGAAATACATCTTCATCCTTCAAATTCCATGGCTATGAAATAAGAGATTGATAAATTATGATCAACTAGTTTCATATACCCCATTGCATATACATCATGGGTTTCCAATCCTATTCTAGTCAACACGAAACAAGGAATTATTCATATATGCATCAATTTTCATGATCTCAACCAAGCATGTCCCAAGGACAACTTTCCTACTCCATTGATTGATCAAGTTATTGATGCTTTCACATAACATGAAGTCCTCTCACTTATGGACAACCTCTATGGCTACAATCAAATCCAGATTCACCATGCAGACCAATACAAAACTGCATTTACCACCCCATGGGGCACCTTCACCTATCGGGTTATGCCATTCGGTCTTAAAAATGTTGGTGATACTTTCCAGTGGGCCATGAAATACACTTTCCATTATCTCACACATATCATCATACCTTACTTAGACTATCTCACTTCTTGGTCTAAGAAAAGGTTCGACCATCTAGAAAATTTGCGCCTTATATTTCAACATTGTCGTTGAATAAATATCTGGTTAAACCACCTCAAGTGTCTATTTTGTTTAACTACAAGAATTATACTTGGTTTTATCATTTCCAAAGAAGGAATCACGTTGGACCTCCTCAAGATCCAATCTATTAATGAGATCCCCCCTCCAAATAATTTGTGACAGTTGCAAAGCCTTCAAGGAAAATCCAATTTCCTACGTCGCTTTGTCCCTGATTATGCAATACACGCCCATCACTTATTGCATTTATTACGATGCAATATCCCCTTCCATTGGGATAATCATTCCCAAACCAATTTTGACTCATTAAAAGAAGCACTCAACAAAGCCCCCTTGATCAATCCCCAAGACTTTGACAAGGATTTTATTATATACCTTTCACCCTCAACAGTTTCAATTGTGGGAATTTTGGTCTAACTAGGTGATGATGAGTAGGATCACATCATTTACTATATCAACAAGAATATCTATGGGCCACCTTTAAAATAAAACCATGAAGAAAACTTATCTCCAGAGTTTGTCCTTGCAGTCTAGAAACTGCATCATTATATCTTGCTTCGAACGACCAAGGCCGTGGAAGATTCCAACCCTGTGCATTACTTTCTCAGTCACCGCCAAATTAGCGAAAAATTCGTTGGATGGATTGTTATCCTACATAAATATGATTTATAGTTCTCCACTCCCAAGAGAAAAAAATATCTGGTCCTAGATGAGATAATCTCATATATTCCCTCTACTTCCCATGATGCCCCCCATCAATGAAGACTTCCAAGATGAACACCTAATTCTCATTGCATTCAATGATCCATGGTACGGTGATATCCTGGTGTACCTCCACACTCAAAATTTTGGCTCTCATATCTCTTAGGATGATAGATGCCACATTCGACATCAAGTATCCAATTATCTTCTCCTTGAAGAAGTCCTCTACCATAGGGAGGAAGATACAGTGCTCTGTCACTTCCTCACCATTGAAGAAGACGAGAATGTGTTGAATGATTTTCATAGTGGTGCCTTTGGGGGTCACCTTTTAGGAATGTTCACCACCCATAAATTAATTCAATATGGTTACTTATCGCCCCCCTTATTCTATGATTTCATCCACACAGTCAAGCATTGTGACAAATGTCAATTGTTCGCACATAAATCCAAAGATCCACCAGCTCCCCTCCATCCTGTTATCACAACATGCCCCTTTTGCAAGTGGGGAATTTATTTCATGACTTGCAATCCCTCGTCTAGTAACAAGAAAAAATACATTGTAGGTTCCATTGACTATTTCACCAAATGGACCGAAGCCATCCCCACATTCAACAACACAGCCGACACAAAATCCTGCTTCTTCTTTAACCATGTCATTAATTTCTTTGGATTCCCCTTCCATCTTGTGTCTGATCATGGAATTCTTTTTGAGAATGAAGTATTCATTGAGTTATCTACTAAACTTGGTTTTACCCATGATTTCACTTCAGGACTACCCCCAATTGAATGGGTAGGTCGAATCCGTCAATACAATCCTCAATACCATGCTCCAATGGATGGTAAACAAAAACAAAACCAACTAGCATCATCTGTTATTATCTGCATTATGGGAATATCACACAACTATCAAAACTGCCACCTGGTTCACACCAGTCCATCTGGTTCATGGGGTGGAATTTGTCCTTCCCATTGAGTTTGAAATACTACTATGTGCACCATAATCTAGCTCTTTCTAGATACTACCCCAATAGAACAATCATTACTTAGTCTCGAATATCTCAATGAATATCGTCGATCCTCCTTACAAAATAATGAGGAAGCGAAAAAATGGTCCAAGTTCATCTTTGATCGACAAGTTAACCTTCAATCCTTCATCGAAGGAGATCTCGTATTAGCCTATGACATTACAAATGATACGCTAGGCCACGAAAAAATTGAATCTCTATGGTGGGGACCATATAACGTCTTCTATTTCCTCACTAAGGGCACCTACATCCTGTCTTACCCTAAAGGGGCCACACTCAAAGATCTGTCAACAAGTTATATCTGAAGAAATTCTACCCTTATTATAGCCACTCTACCTTAGGGATTTGCTTCTATTTTCCTAGAGGTTTTAGTATTTTTTCTCAAAAAACCCCCAAAAACTGTATTTCTGATGTTATGCCCTTGTTTTGACAAATGAATTACCCATATTCTTATCAAATCGGGTATGTCAATGGTGCCAGTCATTGGAATCAGAATATTTCTTTGAAAACTTGGACCACTTACACCCGTGAACATGTATTACTCCACTCTAGTGGTATATTCCTCAGTCTATCTACCAATAACCAAGCATAATATGTCATCATCATTGGCCTCCTTTCAAAATCTAGTCACCTCCATATTCATCACTAAAGTGTCCTTTTAGACTCCTATCTCATCGTTATGTAGTTGAACAATTTCTATCGTGTATTTGATCCATGCCTATATCAAAACTACCTGCAAGTTAAGTTACTATCTGGAAATTTTGAGTTAATTACATTTACTCATATTCCTAGGAGCCTAAGCCAAGTTGTAGATCACATGGCTAATCAAGTCCTAGATTAACATTTATCACATTATCTTACATCATCCAAATATCAACATAAATGCATCAAATAAAACAAGGAGTCATTCATTACATCACACATATACAAAAAAATACAAGAAACATCATCATCAAAATGTATATCCATATATATATAACGATGCCATAATTTTTTTGTCAAAAATATACAATCACCTCGGCTCATCAATCTAGCCACAATCCCCAAAACATGCTCTGAGCATACATACAAAAATAAGGAGACCACCTCTCCTCTCCATCATACAAAAAGTGGGCCATGTCCATACAATATAACATTGTCATCTATGGTCCCCCTAACTCTAAATAATCACCAACTAGTGGGTTTGTTGGTGGATCTCTGCCAACAAGGGGATCTCACCCTCCCCCACCTGGAGCCATCTCCCTAGAAGGGATATGGCCAGTCAATGTTTTTCCCACCATGGCCTCTTGTCACACAAAATATATCCAACCACGATCTCCACTAACACAATGCTCCAATATCTCCTCAAATATCCCATCTAGGACCACCTCCTTAGATACTCCATCTCTTGAACCAACACATCTATTCCCTCCCCAATAGGATCATGTGATGGACTTGCCCCAGGGTGATCATACTGAAGGTTGTGTCATCTCTCCCTACCCTCAACCCCTCGCTCCTCCTCCTCAACAACATGCCCAAACTCAAACTCAAACTCATGTCCTTTAGGTCCAACATCTGAAAAATCACACAAAAAATCCCATAAGTCTTATGGAATATACATCACAACATATCCAATATGAAAAACATAGAAAACATACCTCGATGATCCCAGAGCTCACCAGGTGGAAGCCGCATGTCTTAATGTTGTCGAAAGTAGATCCCAGAGTATGGAAAATCAAGAATCATCTGTGGGGTCTTCCTCCAGACCCCCTCAAACAAGGGTGTAAAATAGTCCCCTCCCTCCCCAACCCCTCAACAGGCCAACAATTGTCCCCACCTCATCAAACACGGTTCATGCATCAATTAAGGACTCAATATCACCTTTGGGAAAAGGAGAATCACACGCTCTAGGGAAAATGCACACAACACCGACCCAAATGAAAAATATCTTGTCATACCAGCAACACATCGATCCAATTGTTCCACCATACACATGTGCATCAAGTGCACCAAGGAAAACATTCACCCATCCATATCCCTCTCTACAATTGACAAATGCACTCTAGAAATGCATTGGGTCCCCAACGACCCAAATATCCTCACTACCATGGCACAACACACCTAGGTCTCCAAAGAATTGATTTCCCTTATGCTAATTGAACCCCGTCTTCTCACTACCCCCTCAAGAAGTGTCATGTAGACATCACGGCCACCATCACTCTTGATGGAATACATGACTTGGGAGACAACTCTATCCCCAAAAACGAGAGCCTTGTTAGGAAGTAAATATCAACATCTATCATAATCCGAAGATCTTAGCCCCGTACCTCAAAAATATGTTGTTGCGGCCTCCACATACCAATAATAAACTACAAGAGTGCATCATGCGACCATATCAGTGAGTAGTCAAAGAATCTAAACATGTCTTCTCACACCGATCGTCATTAAATATCACAATCATCTTTGACTACCCTTCGCAAAGATTCCCAGTCTCTCTCTTTCCACTGGATCGACATACTATCTATCCACTCACTACCTGCACCCAATCCAAAAAACATTGAGTCATTTTCATCCTCTAGAAAATGAAAAACATCACAACATGTCAAAATTTCCCCTCTACGTGGTTGTTTCCCCTACATCAACACACATCCACATGACTGTTAGAAAAACAAACGCGCGACTACAGCGCATCTACCCTAGAAATGTTTTCACAACCAATGCACAATGCTCTGCCAAACCACCATGCTGAAATGAGAGGTTGTCTACTAGACATCCACACACAAACTGCGTAATTGTCCCCCTGACAACCATTCACATTCGGCGCAACTATTTTCATGACCTTCGTTCTCATCCATGCAATAAAAAACCTAGTGTCTGTGCACTTGTGTGTGGTGGATATTGCCACAATCGTGTACACTATGTGCAACTGTTGTAATCACTCCCATGCACATCTATGCATAAATCATCCCTTTTATCATGCACACACTCCTATCCACTCGTAAAAATGATCGTACGACCATCTGTACGACCCCCAAACCCATCAAAAACAAACCCAAACTATGTTGGAAGTTTTAACTACTTACTTGGCTCTCGCACAAGCCAAATTCAAATCCTCATACCCTCATACTGCTCAGGAATGCACACAAATAATCTCTTATACCTCAACTTATGAAAGTATAAATGAAGTGGAATTATGGGCCCCACACCCATATATATGCCCCATTCTCGACCTTTAACACCCTCATTCAGAAGCTCAGTACCTTTATTTTTCACACCATTTGCAACACAAGGATCTTGACTATGTCACCTACATAGTTCCATTCTCCATTTTCCATTTCATCACAAAGCCCCGGGATGCTATTTTTTGCGCCCCGGGCATAGGTACACATGTTTCTTGATCATTAATCATCAAATAATTGTCATATTTTTTTTTTATCAAATTTTTTGTCTGTACAGGTACTTATCATGTGCACCAACCATTTCTTCAGTCTTGGCCACCCTATGGCCCCTTCAAGTATATGTTTCAAACTGGCATGCACTTCTTCCCCCTACAAACAATTACATATCCCAGTCATACCCATTGAAATTTACCCTTAGGATCTCCACGCCCGACTTTGTGGTACCATCCCCTCTATTGCATTTAGGTACTATCAACCGGAAACATTCTCACCTCCATGATTTGTCCCACTTATATTTACCCCTTGGAATATTAACACTCATGTTGTTCTATCCATTATGCTTGGGAGTCCTGGTAGTGTTACACCCCAAAATAAAAACCTCATACTTCTTCCTCATTATCCTTCTAACCACCCCATTATGGACTCCCACATCATATTTTTGGTTACATTAAATGCACATATGAATTATCATTAACCCTTGGCCATATCATTCAACATCAATTTCCCATCTACAATTTCATCCTACATCCATCAACCTATTACAGAAACCCACCAATGGGGCCCTCACCCTTCATCAAATAGATTCTCTACTTTTTCCCCATGAGGCCATGCCATACTTTACTAGGGAACTCATTTGTATATGTGTACTTTCAACTCAATCATTCTTTATTTATTTGGTAATTTTCTAAATAACATTTCAAATTCCAGCAAGTAGAGTACATTTTTTTCCATCGCAACTGATGACATCTTTTTCCTTGGCCCATAGCAACTAAGGTTTCCCTTGATTCAGGCATTCCCCTTTCATCAACATATTTTCAAATATATCCATATTATGGCCCAAATACTGATATTCAATGACACCCATGTCCTAAAAAATCTATATTTTGACCTATCATCCACTATCTTGTAGTCTCACGCATCCAACACAGTTTACCCCATATCTGGTTGTCCCCTAGCACTAGATCATGTTTTATGGTTGCTTCCATCATTCCATTTTCCCCAAACAAGGGTAGTTATCGAGTCCCATACCTATTGAACATCATTCATGTCACTATTTCATCCCTCTTTCCCTCCATTATGTCCCAGGTACTTGCTTGATCAAATCGATTCCAAGAATCCCTTTGCCTCTTGTAGTCATGCCCCTTCCCTGTCGACATTAGCACTTGTTTCCAAGAATATGGAAGTATCTTAAATCTCCATCCCTTATTACAGAGTATTATCATACGACACATAAAGAGTCCTCATCACTTTTTGATGTCGTTGATGCCCATGACATTCGACTCCAACAACATTTCAAGTCATAATGGGTCTTACTATGTGACAATTGCAGCTTCTAGTACTCATCGAAGACCTGATATGAATTTTTTAGGCCATAAATGCCTATGAGTTTTTCATATTTCGATTCAGATCCTATTCAATAATTATAACCATCATCTACCATTTTTTACACCCCCGAGGTCATTGCAGACATCTACTTCAACAACAATATTCAGTTTCCATTATTTAATTTGTGGTTTCATGACACAAGCATGGGGAATTTCGACCTTGTTTGTACAAAACTTTTCATTTCAATTTTTGGAGAATAATGGTCTCATTCAGAATCCCCTTTTCCTCCAATGGATCACTCTCAGAGTTCCTCTCATTAGTCGCTACAACTCTCCTCTTCTATGGCAATTTCAACAAAATAAACATTGATGTACTTCGGATATACGTATTCTCCTAAACTCACACATCAGGAGGAATTTTTTATCACCAAATAATTTCTCATAACAATACAAACAATGGATGAAGAAACAATCAACACAGATACAACATGCTTCAAATATTTACAGAACCAATTCTAAGCAAGGTGACCAAAACTATGTAAAATATCCATAAATTTCCGTGCACTTCCAACAAAGTTAGTGTGCACGCATCCACATGGGCCAAAGAAGCTCCAAACATGCACAATGTGTGACCCGCATGACTCTCCATGAAGAAACCTGCACGGATGCAGAAACAATCCATTTATGAATTTGGTCGGGCCTTAACCACTTCTAGGGTGATGTAATTTGAGACAAGACCCTAAGATCGACCCAAAATCTCACCTTGGGATGACTGACAAGATGGAATGTACCTCTAAATGCATCCCATTCACACTTGTAACAAGTTAGGAATACCTTTCTAGGGTTATATAAATAGTGGGTCATTGTAGGCAAAAAAGGAAGAAGTTCATTGCATTGTTATGTTGTCCAGATACTCTTGGAGAAACCAAATGTTCTCTTAAGAATAGCTTGGGCAAGTATAACAGAGGGAAAGACTTCCACCTCTTAGATAGCTTTTCCATATAGTTCTTCACCATTGTAAATTAGGAATAGGACAATAATAGCTCTACTTTGAGGGATTCAACATCCCTCCCTAGGAGGAATAGAGGATTCATAAATCCCATATTTCTCCTCTTGGTGTTCTCAATTTTAAAGACCATTATTTATTCGGTAACCATTATTTGTGTTCAATTTCATGCATCCTTTGTTAATATTTTCTTAGTTTAGTTTCTTTTGTTTGTTATTCCTATCTTGCTTTATTTCTTACTTTATAGCTTGTGGGTTCACTAACCTACTAACCATTGTTATGTGTTGCTTTATTGGCTTACCAAGGAAATCAAATGGGTCTCTTTTTTCTCACACTTGTGATCAAAATACCCAAACACCAAGGAATGGCTAGAAATCAAAATAAGTGAACTGCAACCAATCACCCCTAAGTGGATAATAGTTATTTACACTCATATCCTATGGAAAATCCCACCACAAGATCCCCAAATCTTACGTAAAAATGGAATAAACTACCACTATAGCCTTAGAAGGATATTCCCTTGTTTTAGTGATGGAAGAGGTCCACCACAATGAAGGATTCCCTAGTGACCTCAAGGGATCAAATAACAAGTTTAGTGTCCAATCATATCACCCCCTATCTTGATCACCAATTTGTTGGTCTAGGTCTAGGAAAGAGAAGAGGTTGAAGGTGATTTTTTTACCTGGTTGGAACACGAACACTTTGTAGCATATATACACCAATTTCCAAGATAAAGTATGCAATAAAGACCTCTTTAAACACTAGAGAAGTTAAATGGGTACTAATTTTGCAAAGTGTAGTAGTGAACTAGTCTTATAACAACAACAATAGTTAGCGCTCATAAATACCACAATTGACCATGAAAATTAAGCATACAACCAATAGAATACTATCCAATAGTTAGAGGAAACTTGTGAGTGAATTAAGTGACCTTTAGATGAATGTATGAAACAATTTAATGTAAGTTGAGATGGTTGTAGCAATTTTTTTTATTAGCAACAAGAAATATAGTGAGTTTTCTAGGGTTAGAGTTAGTATAGTTAGTAGAATGCTTAATATTTTTGAGAGAGAGGTTCATTAATCAATTCACCATAAGATTTTTTTAAGTTAGAGTGGTTATAGGGTTATGGATTCTTCCAATGCAACCGAGATTGAAGATTGATCTACTTGAAACCAAGATGTAGGATCTAAACCCTAAGGTGCAAGCACATTTGTTCCTTAGGTATTATATCTTGAGAAGAAGGACGTCTAGGGTGCAAGAGCGTCTGTGATAAAAATGTGGACTAAGAAAATATCCAAGAAAGTAAAGTAACTAACAAAATAAAGAAGACAAAGAAGATGGGTAGAAATCTAACCAATCCAAGTCAATCAATATGTGCATCAATATTACATTAAAAATGCATCTCAAAGTAACGACCCCAAAACCGTTTCATAACTAATCGGCTGTTAAGTTTTATTTAGGACTTTGGATTATTTCTAACAAACCCCCCTTTAATATTAAGTTCGTAAAAATGTATCAACTCATAAACAAGAACCAATGCAAAATTTGATAACATGTCCAAGTATTGAATCTATAAATCATGGTATGAAACCTCATGAGTGTCAATGAAGATCTACCTGAAAACCACCAAATGTGGATGTTTAAAACCAAATCATGAAAACTCATTTTGCATCAAATGAGACAGATATCCTCCGAGTGGTCATCGAATTGAACCCAAACCATTGAGAGAAAATCCTAATGAGAAGTAAATTATTTGCAAGTCTAACACATCCCATATCCTAAAAAATCGTAGAAATCCAATGTGTCAAGAGAAAAGAGAAGAAATTTTTTATGTCCTATGCAAGGTCAAAATACCATCCCTAAGAAGTATGAAGACTATGAAACTCTCACATATCGACACAAAAAAATACTACCAAAAAATCCTTCTGACAGAAAAAAGTGTCGAACAACATCCAAAACCTGTATATGAAAATTTTGTAACCAAAAAACCTCATTTAAACTAATGGTAATCCTCCAAAACCCAAATTTCCATCAAACATGTCGAACAATCCATCAAATGCCAAAAAGTGGAAAACTATCCATCCAATATCCAATAACCTGAAAAATAATCAATCTATCAATCATCAATCTCTTGAAATCCTTACCAATCAAAGACTTTGTGTGAGTGATATGTGCTAACATTATCAAATACATAATATAACCATACAACTTCCTTTTTTGTGTGAGTTCCTACCATGTGTTCAACTTCTGTAGTTGAGAATACCAATACAAACTATATTTTTCTCATCAAATTGATTTCTCCTCCAAATAGGTTAAACACATACTCCTTGCATATCTTCTACAATCCATATCTCCAACCCAATTTGCATCCACAAAGCCATGTATGCCCAACACTCTATCCAATCATAGTCTTCATTGGTATCATAATCCATAACTAGTAGTGCCACAAAAATACCTAAAAATCCTCTTTACTACTTTCCAATCCTCCTTCCCTGGTTTTGACACATAATTGCTCAAAAATCCCATTACATATACAATGTCGGTCTAGTACAGACCATTTCATACATCAAACATCCAACTGCACTTGCATATGGAACACAAGAAAAGTCCTCTTCCTCTTCCCATGTATTGGGATATTGATCCACAAATAACTTTACACCTATAGGAAAAGGTACCTTGATCGGTTTACATTCATTCATATTAAACCTGTACAATATTGTCTCGACATATTTCCTCTGATTTAACCAAAGTTTCATGTTTTCCTGCTCTTTTTTAATTTCCATACCCAAAATGAAATTTGCAGCACCAATATCCTTGATGTAAAATTTAGAGGACAACTGAGTTTTCACATATTGTATAATATCCTTGTTGTTTCCTATCAACAAGATATCATCCACATACAAAACCAAATAAATAACGTAATCACCAATTAATTTGAAATACACATAGTGATCTACTTTTCTCCCTGTGAAGCCAAGTCCCAACATACAAGTATCAATTTTTTATGCCACGTCATTGGTGATCTCTTTAACCCATACATGGACGTTTTCATCCTGCTTACCAACTCTTTATTTCCCTTCACAACAAATCCTTATGGTTTCTTCATGTATATTTCTTCTTCAAGATCCCCATGTAGTAATTTTGTCCTCACATCCATCTATTCTAATTCAAAATCAAAAGAAAAAATAACAAATAAAGTAAATATAATTGAAGTTAAGTTGGCAACAAGAGAAAAAACATCACCAAATTCAATTCCCTCTACTTGGGAATAACCTTTTGCTACTAACCAACCTTTGTATTTCTCCACTTTAGATTATGCATTCATTTTCTTCTTAAACACCCATGTAATGCCAATGAGATTTCTTCTACTCAATAAATCCACTAGATCCCAAGCCTCATTCTTATCCAGGGATGCCATTTCTTCAATCATGTCCTTTTTCCATAGTTTTGCATCCTCTGAATCCATTGCCTCCTTAACAGTTCTAGGATCATCATCAATAACAGACAAAGAACAATTTGAATGGAAATTAGGTGGAATATACCTTTTTGGTTTTGTTATTTCCCAAACAGATCTCCTCAATACTGGAGTATGAGGATCTTCTTCTTATGATTCTTGTTCTTCTGTAGAGTCTGATTCATTATTCTTCAACTCAGACTCTATTTTTTTTGGTTCTTCCTTCCTTGGTAGGACTTCTTGTTTGAAAACATCTTTGATTTGTCTAAATACCACATCTTGTATATACACTACCTTCTTAGTTTTTGGGTTCCAAAGATTATAACCTTTCAAACCATCTTCATACCCAATAAAGATACCATTTTTATAATTTTTATACAACTTACTCCTCTTTTCCTTTGGAAAGTGAGCATAGGCCTAACAACCAAATACCCTGAGATGTGTGAGATAGGGTTTCTTACTAGTCCATATCTGCTAGCGGGGAAAATCCCACTATTACTATATCGGGTCAAAATATAGGCAAATAAATGATCTCCCTTGAAAGACAATATTATTTCTAAACTACCCCAAACTATCTAAATAAAGAGACAAAAGAGAAGAAGGAAGATTAGTAAGTGTATCTGTGGTCCTAACATCCGATGTAGACTTCCTTCAACTTTGTAGCTTCCTTGGCTGTGAGTCTCCTCCCAAAGATGACCTGCAAGAACACTTAGGAATACAATGATACAAAGATACAAACTCTAATTATCCATGTTATCATTCAGATGTAGATACATTAATCAATGAATATATCAAGACACAATATATTAGGATAGGAAAAGGATTCTTTTATTCAAAATGAAGAATAAAATATTACAACCTTCTTGTCGACGATGCTCCACAAACCTGGTCTGGGATCCTCTTACTGTTTCTCCAATCACATCATTGCATACTCTCCTCTCACAATCAACTACTCTCTTTAGGAAAAGGGAAGGGATTGCATAAAGAGAAGGGGCTAGAGGGGGAATGTTGAGGCGAAATCTCAGAAAAGGATTGAAAAAACTTGGGCAAGGGGGGGAGGGGATTTTGACAAAGTTTCTTTGTTCTAATGCTTGATGTGGGAATGGGACCCCAATACCTCATTTTATATGAAAAGATTATAGTTATTCGGTTTGGGGATGAGCTACAATGGGTGAATTGGTTGGGAAAAACTTGATAGCCCGTAAACTTTGTTGAATTCCTTGCAACTTTTTAGTTTTTGCAACTTTTGGAGGTAAACGTGGGTTGTATAGTATGCAACAAGAATATGTACATGGTATTTATAGTATGAAACTATCATATGTATGTGGTAAGTAGTGCATCATGACGCGTACATGATCCAAAAAATGGTTTTTTTAAAGAGAGATCCTCAACAGTAATTTGGCAAATTGTGCAAGTAGAAAATTCAATGCCATGTGTGCATCAGTAGGGAATTTTAGGGATATAACATATGCCCCCCAATGTGCAAGGTCTGAAGAGAAAATGATGGCCTAAATGCATTACAATATCTTTACTAGTAGGAAGGCACTGACTAGAGTGATCCTCGGGCTTGAGTTCAAGAGGTGTCATCTGCAAAAAAAATAAAATCTCTCTGAGGTGAGCATACCCATGCTCAGGATGAACTAATCATGGCTTCCAATCAAATACATTGTAGATCCATGTTATATAAATATATAAAGTGTAGTTGCGAGCAATACACAACATATCTACATGTCAAAATCATTTGAATATATACAGGTACAATATGCATCTTCAAGAAGCTAGTGATGTATGAAGTTGGAGATGAGGACTTCATAGCTCGAGCAACAACTTCAAGATCTTCAAAAAGTATGTAGAAGTAAAATGGGAGTGTACAAATAACTACTGTATTACTGAGAGGGGGGGGGGGGGNGGGGTGAATCAATAATACAATAATCCAATCCTTTTTAAGCATAAATTCAAGTGTTATATCAATGTAGCATTATCACCCAATAGTTGCAGAGTAAATAAATAATGAACAAATGAGAAATCATACACATACACAGTACACCAATGTTTTTACATGGACACCCAAAGCGGGAGAAAACCACATAATTCTTTTTATTATATGTCTTTAAGAATTACATTCATTGGAAACAACAACTTCCTTTGTTTTCCAATTACAACTGGAAGGAGCCTCCAACCCCCTAGTTTCTCAGGCTACAACCTGAAGGAAGCTCCAAATCCCCAATTCTCTGGCTACAACTAGAAGGAGGCTACAACCCCATAGTTTCTCAGGCTACAACCTGAGGGAATCGACAACTCCCAATTCTCTGGCTACAACTAGAAGGAGGCTACAAGCCCCTATATTCTCTGGCTACAACCAGAAGGTTGATAAAACCACATGTCCTTGCCTCGTGCAACCTCCTTGACATATAAGTAGACTGATGGAACTACTGTCACACTATCACTGTGAGATATATTGTTGTAAACATGTACCAATCAACCTGCACCAGACAACCTGTACCAATAACCTAAACCATGCATCAACCTGTACCTCAACCTGTAATCAACCTATACCATAAACAAGTACATCAACCATGCACCAACTTGTACCAAATAACCTATAATCAAATTGTACCATAAACAGGTGCATCAACCATGCACCAACCTGTACCTCAACATGTACCATGAACAAGTGCATCAACCATGCACCAAACCTGTACAAATAACCAAGATCAATCTGTTCTTCTATTAATATACCAAGACAAGTATGCTACATCATACATAAACCATGTGTCAACAATACTACTAACAAGTGCCTTGAACCATGTACCAAGTATGTACCAATCATGTATCAAATACACATAAACTGTGACTCATCAATATGTACCAACATCATCAACTATACACCTCATGTATGTGCCAACTCATCAACTACTTGTCTCAACCATGTACCCAGCATGTACCTCAAACAAAATCCCTTATCAATTTCATCATCCAAATGTGATTTGTAACTCTGTAATAGACCTGGTGTATATGATCATATACCTGCAAAACTTCTTTAACAACAAGAGAGTAGCATTTTCATCAAACTTTACTTTAGTCTCACATGACTAATTTTGGATTAGTCAAAAACCATAGCTTGCAATAATCATAAGTATGTACATGTAATGAATAAAGATCTGAAAATGGTACACAACGTTCTTCAATTTATTTTATGCAATTCCTCAAGATTTCACTACTTGGAACCTCTCAGAAAAGGAGTTATAGAAATAGCATACCTTGTTGAATTCTAGCTTATTCTAGAGAGTGAACTTGTAGAGTGTTCCCCGCACGGAATATTTGTTGTATGGATCTGAAAATTGTACACATAATACTAAATAATTTAATCTAACCAATACATTTGGTTTTACTAAATGTTGATCTGTTATGAATAAGTTATGAAATTTTTACCTGAAACACATGTATCAAAATAGTTTCAAGACTAGCCACAAACCCTATTTTCCACGACGTGTAAGTCCAAAACTGCAACGACCCACAATCTTAAATTTGTATCACAACTACTTGGATATGTTTCCTCAATGGACGCCCAATTTCACATTCTAAATCATTCTAGAAAAAATGTTACTTCGAAAATGCTGAGATGACCTGTAAATAACATACCTTAGAAAACATCATCAAAAGAATTAACCCTCCCCTGAATTACGGCCTTGTTTACTTCACCTTCCCTATGAAATTTGGCTTAGATATCCTTTGGTTACCCCATTCACTTGTATATATTTGATATTCTCAAGTGTGATTAAAATGAGAGAGCATTGCCTCTTATTTCTACTTTCATGTAGCTTCCTCAAGGGGTTACCTTTTAACCATCTTAACCCACTTTCCTTATTTTAGGGTTAACCCACTTCTAACCACTTGTCCACTTAGTAGTTTCTCCATTAACTTTATTAATTAAATAATTTATTTTGTATCCACTTTGACTTATAGTACACTCATCACTTCACTTTACCTCAAGGAGTTACCTTTTAACCATCTTAAACCACTTTCCTTATTTTAGGGCTAACCCACTTCTAACCACTTGACCACTTAGTAATTTATCCATTAAATTTATTATTTAAATAATGTATTTTGTATTCACTTTGACTTATAGTACACTCATCACTTCAATTTATTATTTACCTTCTAAAACCTCTTAAATCACTTTGAATACTTTGATCTTTTGGGGCTTCTAGATGCTTCATGAGGGTTCTCCAACTTTACATGGCCATAAATATCTAACCATGAGGAGTTATGTGACATTCCACATACCACCGGAAATGGTATGACATGTACTATCCATATAGAATATTATTACCTGGAAATATATCAAAACACATACCATTATCCATCAAACAAACTTGAGTCCATTACCCAAAACTTTCTCCAACTTCACATGGCTATAACTCTCTAATCATGAGGAGTTATGTGGCGTTCCACATACCACTGAAATTTTCTACCATAATTTATTCAAGGGCTGAAATCAATGACAACCAACCCAATTATTCAACAATATCCCCCTTTAGCATTGATGGAAACACTCTAATGCAATACTGAAGTCATGCCATGCAATATTGAAGTCATATCACTCATGCTCCACCTGTGACTATCACTCCCGCTAGAACCATGCCTATGTTCTCTGCATATGATAAATATCTCCCCCTTTTCCATCAATGGAAAATGTATCTTTCCATATAGGCCTACTCCCCCTAACTGAACTTTCCTTGGGGATACTGCCCCTAACTGAACTCTTCCTGAAACTGATCTCCTAACCTGAACTGTCCTCTTTATGGTGCTTCCTTGTGTAAATATAAGACATATAATATAATCATTCAAAATCATTCATTTTTGAGTAGAAATGAATCTGATTCTATGGTGAAGATACTCAAAGGCTTCCCGTTGAAGCGGTTTTGTAAAGATGTCTGCCACTTGTTCTTTTGTGTCCACATATTCAACTTTGATGTTCTTCTCTCCAACATGTTCTCGTAGAAAGTGATATTTTATTGGAATGTGCTTCGCCTTGGAGTGCATCACTAAGTTTTTTGAGATACTTATGGTGCTTGTATTAGCACAATAGATTCAAATGAGCTCATCATACTCAACTTGTATATCTGTCAGATTTTGTTTCATCCATAGAACCTGTGTATAACATGTTGTTGTTGCAATATACTCTGCCTTGACCGTAGATAAGGATATTGATGATTGTTTCTTACTTATCCATGATACTAAACACTCACCCAAGTAGAACATTTCTCCATTGGTGCTTCATCGGTCATCAATGCAACCTTCCCAATCTACATCTATGTAGGCAATAAGTGATAGAACCTTTCCTTTTGGATACCATAATCCAAACTCTTTTGTTCCTTTGAGATATCTAAAAATCCTCTTCACTACTACGACATGTGTTTCTTTTGGTGTTGCTTGAAATGGTTCCACTTGTCCAACTTCCTTCATTACATATGGTCTGGATGTTGTCACATATAGTAAGCTGCCAATCTTGAGTTACCTTGATGTAGAGGTTGTTGTTTTCACTTCCTTTTCTGAACCCTGCCTATTGTAGATATTTATCCAGTGTAGAGTACCATGCTTTAGGAGCCTGGTTTAGACCATACAAGGCCTTCTTCAATTTACACACATAATTTGTGTTCTATGACAACTAAAATCCTTCTGGTTGTTCAATGTAGACTTCTTCTTCAAGTTCCTCATTCAGAAAATTTGATTTTATGTCCATATGATATACTTTAGGGTGAAATCATGAAGGTGGGTTACACTTTTGCTTGTTTTATGAGAAAAAAAATTGTATTTTCACAAGTTATTCAACTTCCGACATATAAAAGTATTTTTTTTATTTAGAATTTCACTTTACAGTAAAAACAAAACTTGT
>ML777005.1:597515-612005 GCA_009831015.1 Picea engelmannii
AAAGCGATGATGAGTATAACATTGATGATAAACAACAAAGAGAGATGCTAGATGAATCAGGTGAAGAGGCATTGAAGAAAAGGCTAAAAGAAAACAGGGAAATAGAATTCAGAAGTCAAAAGTCAGACAAAGCCAAGGAAAATAATGCAACTATTCAAAAGACAATTGTGGCTGAGAAAATTGAAACTCTTCCCTATGTTATTAATGCTCCAAGCAATTTGAGAGAGTTAAGGTCTTTGCTTGATAATCGGTCAGACAATCAGATAGTTGAAGCAATTGGTCGTATTCGAGCATGCAATGTTATTAGCTTGGCTGCAGAGAATCGTCATAAAATGCAAGTAAGAGAATTATGTCTTCTTTCAGTAGAAATTCAATGTAACAAAGTAGCTTTCGACTTTCTCAGTGGTAATTCAGCGGTTAATAATTATGTTGTATGGAAAAACATATTACCATTTAATATTAACCAGTGGCCTTAAGATTTCGAACTTAGTAGAGTATTACTGCCTATGATAATTAATCATTTAAAAATGTTGATAACCATATTGTAATGTAATATCATCAAAACCACAACGACGAAACAAACTGCATAAAAACAAAAATGTGTTTCCCTTATTGTGACCATGTTAGACTACAGGCTTTACGAATTTCGTACCGAAATTAAATGAGAAAATCATTTTAAACACATACATTTAAAACAAAAATTGGAAACTTACCTCTCCACGACCCCTGCGACCTCTCCACGACCCCTGCGACCTCCACAACCTCTCCATGACCTCTCCACGACCCCTGCGACCTCGCGACCTCCCGGCGTCCTCTGCCTGCTCTCGGAGACCTCACAAATTTACGCTCTCAACCTCACAAACTTACGCTCGACGACCTCACAAACTTACGCTCGACGACCACAGCGCTCTCGCAGAGGCGATTACGCCAACAACTTTTCGAAAACATTGCAAAGTTGATGTGTGGGTAACATATAAACCATCTTTCGGCCAAAATATAGTTTGGCCGAACTATTTTTCGGCCGAACAATATTTCGGCCGAACTATCTTTCGGCCGAAAACGTATTGCCAGAAAGAAAATATCCAGCCGACCAAATTTCTACATGCAAATCGAGGGGGCGGTTATTGCACCATTCAATTTGACGTTTATTTTTTCGGCCGAAAAATAGTTCGGCTGAAAATAGTATCTTTCGGCCGAAAAATATTTTTAGTTCGGCCGAAAAAAGGTTTTTCAAAATTTTGGAGACCCGATTGTCACGAAAGTGTAACCCACCTTCGTGATTCCACCCTTTAATATTATTGGAGCAAGCATAAGATAAAAGAAATCAGATTGCTTCCATTTTGGCAACTGTGGAAAATGTATGTTCAAAGTCGATTCCTTCAACCTGTATGTATCCTTTACATACCAATCTAGCTTTGTTCCTTGTAACCTGTCCATCTTCATTCAATTTATTTTTGAATACCCACTTTGTTCCAATCACATTCTTATTCTTTGTTCTTGGAACCAATTCCCAAGTGTCATTCTTCTCTATTTGATCCAATTCTTCATCCATGGCCTTATTCCAAAATTCATCATTGTTGGCCTCTTCAAAATTGTTTGGTTATATCATAGATGAGAGTGCTAGGTGCATTTGTTCTGGTGAGCGGATTCTTCTTCTAGTCTCAACTCCTGCATCTTTGTTTCCGATAATATGACCTGAAGGATAATTCTTATGTACTCGCTTGCTAGGTGTCTTTGGAGGAACTTGTTGAACTTGCTCTTCTACTTCTATCTGATCATCTTCATATTCCCCTTCTACTTCTTCTTCATCTTTTGCTTATTCTTCGTAAGGTTGTTCCATTGTTTCATTTTCTTCTTCCTTTAATTCTTGTCCACATGTTTCATCAATTGTTACATTGATTCTTTCCACAACTTTTTTCAACCTCATATTGTAACACTTGTATTCTTTCCTTGTACTTGAGTGACCAAAAATTACTCCTTTGTCCACACGAGAGTCAAACTTTCACATTCTTCCATCTTCTCTTTTGATGCAACATTTTCTTCCAAATACTGTGAAGTGCTTCACATTTGTTGGTCTTCCTTTCCATAGCTCGTAGTGCGTTTTGTCAGTGTTGTTTCTGAGCATTAATCTACTTTGAATGTGAACCGTTATATGCACTACATGTGTCCAAAATATATCTGTCAATTTGGAATCCATTAACATTGTTTGAGCCACTTCTCATATTGTCATGTTCTTTCTTTCAACAAATCCATTCTCTTGAGGTGTCCTAACAATGGAGAATTGACTTTTTATTCCATGCATGTTGTAGTAGTCCATAAATTCCTTTTAAGTGAACTCTCCTCCATTATCAGATCTCAAACATTTAATTTTTGAATCCATTTCATTTTCAACCATTTCCTTGTAGACCTTGAAGTTTTCAAAATCTTTTGACTTATTCCTGAGAAATAAAACTGTTGTCATTCCTGTATAATCATCAAGTAATAACATAAAGTATTTCTCACCTTTTAAATCCTTTGTTGTAGTTGTTCCAACTAGATCCATATGCACAATTTCCAGTGGTCTTGTCATTGAATATTCCTTTGATTTAAACCTGGTCTTTGTTTGCTTTCCTTGTTGACAATGCTTTCATAAAGTGTTGGTTGGTTTTGTAATCTGGGGAATTTCTCTAAATGATTCCTTTTTGTTGACTTTGACAAGGTTATCAAAGTGTATGTGACCCATTCTTATTTTCCATATCCAACTTTCATCTTCCTTTCCTAGAAAACACTTTTCGTTTCCAAATTCACTTAATACATATATGTTGCTTGAAGTTCTTGCAGGTGTTGCAATCAATTTTCCTGAACCTTATTTTCTTATCTCACACTTTTGTGAATCGAAAGTAAATTTATGACCTTAGTCACACATTTGAATCACACTTAGAAGATTATGTTTCATATCTTCTACTAGGAGAACATTTTCTTCCTTGGTATTCTTGTTTCCAATTTTGACTCTGCCTTTTGCAATGATTTTAGCAGAATCATCATTTCCGAAGGAGACTGATCCATATATTTCTTTTCTTTATGTAAGAAACTTGTCTTTATCACTTGTCATGTGTTTTGACCAGCCACTATCAACATACCAACCATGTTTCTTTTTCTTAGCTTGTAGAGCGAGTGTGCATTCTTCATTGCTATATTGATTATGCTTTCTTATCCATGTTCTCTTATGGGGTTCCTGTCTGTGACTGTTTTTGTTTTTTTGTGGTTCTATAGGAGGAATTGTCATTCTACAATATTTGGCCATGTGTCCAAAGTTGGTACACTTGTAGCATTCAAATTCAGTGCTCAATGATTCAAACCTGTTGTAACTTCTTCTCTATGTTTCATTGGGCCTTCTTAGATAACCCTTTTGGGTATGAATTTCAGAGTTGTTTATGTTCCTATTGTTGGCTCCACAATTCATAGCTTTATGTCCAAAATTATTACATGGATAACATAAACCAAAAATGATAGTTTGATACCTGTGAGTTGAACATCTTATGAAAGGATTTTCTCTTCTGAATCCTTCTTCTTCCTGAGGCCTATCTGTCGGTTGATGATTCTGAAATTTGAATCTTCTCGGTGGAGGAGTGTCCCTGTAATATTCTTTGTATGTCTTCATATCCCCTTTGATTGTTTCTGCATAGATTTTTGGATATGTTTCTTATTATTTTGTTTTGGATCTTGATCCATTTTCTATCTAATTGTATCCAAGTCTAGACTTGTCATGACAAGGCTTTTGACTGCTGATAATGTTATCCAAAACTTTTGAGTTATTCTGCATATTTTTCTCTTGAATATCCTTTCTTAATTTGACAATCTCTTCTTCCAAATTTCCAATGATCTTGTCTCTTTATTCTAGTTGTTCTTTAAGTACTTATTCAATTATTTTATCTTCTTCTATTTGAACCTTCAAATTTGTGATCATTTGTTCTAGTTCCTGAGTGTCTTCTTTATTGTCTAGTTCCACTTGTAGCTTCTTGTTTTTCTTGTTTTATCTTCTTATAAATTCTATGGCACACAACAATTCTTCTCGGTAGTCAACTTTTGCCTCTTCATATTCTTCTTTGGTGTCTTCTTTACCAAAGTCTTCTACTACCATGAATAGAACTCTTTCTGTCTTATTTTTAGTGACTTCATCTTCATCTAATGAGGAGATGTTTTCTTTGGTGCATAATCGTTTCTTGAAAGCTTTCTTTGTGGTTTTTTTTCCTTTATATGAATGTTTTATATTTGAGTAATCTTCACCATTGCTCTTATTTTTCTTATGAGAACATTTGTTAGAAAAAAGACCAATAACATCACAATTAAAACAAATTAATGGAAACTTACCTTTATATCTGTCGTTGGTTCCTTTATTCAATCTTTTGACAAAGTTGGTCATTTCTTCATCATCTTTCGAGATGTCACTGTTGTTGCTATGCTATTTTTCCTTTTTCTTTGACCTTTTGGATGCTTTGAAAGCTTCTTATTTTATATCTGGATTTTCCTATTCATATCTCATTTCATATGCTATGAAGATTCCATGTAGTTCCTCCATGCTTATTGAGTTTGGATCTGCTCTTTATTCTAGTGTTGATATCTTAGGATCAAATCTCATAGGAAGAAATCTTAGTACCTCTTGAACAATTACATAATTTTTAATTTATTCTCCCAATCCTATGATTGCATTTACTGTTTCAACGACTCATAAGTAAGATGCAATATTCTCATCTTCCTTCATCTTTAGTTGTTTGAACTGACCTCTAGAAGTTTGAAGCTTTGTTGCTTTGACTTTTGAATCTCCTTCATAAATATTTTGAAGCTTGTACCAAATCTCTTTAGCGGATTTACTATGTATAACGTTGGTGTATATGGATTCACAAAGACCATTCAGAAGTGCATTTGTGGATTTGGAATTATTTTTCCTGAATTTTATTCCTCTTTCATTTGTCGACGGAACTGTTGGTTCTTTGTATCCATCTACAACGGATTGCCAAATTTAAATCCCTGTGCATGTATATATGTTTTCATCCTTCTGCTCCAAAATGCATACATTTGTCCATCAAACTATGGTATTCCATTTTTGTACATGTTGTTTCTCTCCAGGATCTACCTTGCAGTGGTTAAATTGATTTCTGAAGGATCCTACTCTGATACCAATTGTTGGATTACTGAGAGCGGTGGTGAATCAGTAATAGATTAATTCAATCATTTTTAACCACAAATGCAAGTGTTATATCAATCTAGCATTATAATCCAATAGTTTCAGAGTAAATAAAAAATTAAAAAATGGGCAATAATACACATACACAGTACAACAATGTTTTTACGTGGAAACCCAAAGCGAGAGAAAACCACAGAATGATTTTTCTTAAATGTATTTAATAATTACATTGATTCGAAGCACAAACTTCCTTTGTTTTCCAGATGTAACTGGAAGGAGGCTCCAACCCCATAGTTTCTCAAGATACAACTTGAAGGAAGCTCCAACTCCCCAATTCTCTGGCTACAACCAGAACGACGCTACAACCCCCTAGTTTCTCAGGCTACAACCTGAGGGAAGCTTCAACTCCCCAATTCTCTGGCTACAACTAGAAGGAGGATACAACCCCCTATGTTCTTCGGCTACAATCAGAAGGTGGCTACAATCACATGTCCTTTCCCTGTCCAACCACCCTGACATATAAATAGAATAATGGAACCACTATCACATTATCATTGTGAGATATACTTTTGTAAACATGTACCAATCAACCTGCACCAAACAACCTGTACCAGTAACTTGAACCATGCATAAACCATGCATCAACTTGTGTGTTAATCTGTAATCCACCTGTACTATAAACAAGTGCATCAACCATGCACAAACCTGTACCAAACAACCTATAATCAACCTATACCATAAACAAGGGCATCCACCATGCACCAACCTGTACCTCAACATGTACCATGAACAAGTGCATCAACCATGCACCAAACCTGTACAAATAACCTATCACAACAACCTTCCTAATAAACCTATCACAATAACTTGTCTCGTCAATATTATCAACCAAATCAGATATACTCACCAAGATCAATCACCAAGAAAACTCTCAAATATGTTCATCAACCAAGCATAATACAACAACTCATAATCATCACCAAGATCGATATGTGCTTCTAATAATATACCAAGACAAGTATGCTACATCATCCATAAACCATGTGTCAACAATACTACTAACAAGTGCCTCCATCCATGTACCAAGTATCTACCAATCATGTATCAAATACACATAAACTATGACTAATCAATATGTACCAACATCATCAACTATACACCTCATGTATGTGCCAAATCATCAACTACTTGTCTCAACCATGTAACCAACACGTACCTCAGCCAAAATACCCCATCATTTTCATCATCCAAATATGATTTGTAACTCTGTAAAAGATCTGGTGTATATGATGACATACCTGCAAACCTTCTTTAAAAATAAGAGACTATCATTTTCATCAATCTTTATTTTAGTCTCACATGACTAATTTTGGATTAGTCAAAAACCCTAAATTCCAATAATCATAAGTATGTACTTGTAATGAATAAATATCTGAAAATGGTACAAAATTTTCTTCAGTGTCTTTTATGCAATTCCTCCAGATTCCGCTACTTGGAACCTCTCAGAAAAGGATTTATAGCAAAAACGTCATACCTTGTTGAGTTTTGTCTTATTCTAGAGAACACCCTTGTAGAGTGTTCCCCGCATGGAATATTTGTTGTATGGATATGAAAATTGTACACAAAATACTAAATAATTTACTCTAGCCAATACATTTTTTCTTACTGAATTTGGATTTGTTATGAAGAAGTTATGACGTTTTTACCTGAAAGACCTATTTTAGACTAGTTTCAGGACTAGCCACAAACCTTATTTTCCATGGCATGTAACTCCAAAAATACAACGACCCACAATATGAAATTTGTACCAAAACTAATTGGATATGTTTCCTCAGTGGCCTCCCAATTTCATGGTCTAAATCATTATAGAAAAAATGTTATTGCGAAAATGGTGAGATGGCCTGTAAATAACATACCTTAGAAAGCATCATCAAAATAATTTATCCTCCCTTGAATTTCGTCCTTCTTTACTTCACCTTCCCTCTGCAATTCGGCTTAGATATCCTTCGGTTACCTCAGTCACTTGTATATATTCAATATTCTCAAGTGTGATTAAAATGAGAGAGCCTTGCCTCTTATTTATACTTTTATGTAGATTCCACAAGGGGTTACCTTTTAACCATCTTAACCCACTTTCCTTATTTTAGGGTTAACCTACTTGTCCACTTAGTAATTTATCCATTAACTTTATTATTTAAATAATTTATTTTGTATACACTTTGAATTATAGTACACTCATCACTTCACTTTACCTCAAGGGGTTACCTTCTAACCATCTTAAACCACTTTCCTTATTTTAGGGCTAACCCACTTCTAACCACTTGTCCACTTAGCAATGTATCCATTAAATTCAATATTTAAACAATTTATTTTGTAGTCACTTTGAATTATAGTACACTCATCAGTTCAATTTATTATTTTCCTTCTAAAATATCTTAAACCACTTTGACTACTTTGACCTTTTGGGGCTTCTAGATGACTCATGAGGGTTCTCCAACTTCAGATGGCCATAACTCTCTAACCATGAGGATTTATGTGATGTTCCACATACCACCAGAAATGGCATGACATGTAATATCCATATAGAATATTATTACCTCCAAATATATCAAAATGCATACCATTATTCATAAAACAAACTTGGGTCCATTACCCAAACCTTTCTCCAAATTCACATGGCCATAACTCTCTAACGGTGAGGAGTTATGTGACATTCCACATACCACCAGAATTTTCTACCATACTTTCTTCAAGGGTTGACACCAATGACAACCAACCCAATTAATCAACAATCACTACCCTGAGGTCTTCAACATGCCATCGAGAAAATACTGGAGGATATTGATGATCAAGAAGAGAACTTTGTTTGATTTTTAATATGGACTTGACTAGACTCTTGAGATAGTAGACTCAAGAAAGTCAACAGACAAACTACAAAATGGCCAACTCTAGTTGGATAAAACTTCCCTTGGACAAAAGCACGAAATATTATCAAACTCAGGAAGCGTAATATTAACATAAGTCTATGATGTAGGAGGCACCAAAAACTCTCCATATGTTTGGAAGAGAAACCAAACTAAGGAGGACACAGTTCTATGTAGCAATAAAAACTTCCTAAGGTCATACTAGATCCCAATGCTTTGCGAACAAATGGAAGGAAGTGCTTTCTCGAAGGGAGACTATCTTGTTGTCAAAAAAAGAATTGATATATCTCGTCCCCTCTTTTTGGAATATTTGATATTTTTGTCTTTTTCAAATTTTTAACGATATTTGAAAAAGAATAAAAGAATGCTACGTTACAAAGGAGGAACGAGTGCCAAGAGAAAGAAAACTGGTTCAAAGCATATAGAACAAACTTATGCTCAAGTAAAAGAGACATGTGTAGGATAAGGACACTCGGGGAAAATTTCTCCATGGGTCCAGGTGTCAAATCACAAAGGAAAAGAGTGTTGCAAGGCTTGTGTATAAGGAATTCCTTAAAGGTTTAGTTGACATCAACATGGAGTCGGCATTAGGCCAAAGACGCAAAGATGAGACCTGCAATGTGATTAAGCATGATACAACAAGGCTCCTTCCATGTGAATTTTTACGAACCCAGAGAAGGTAAGCTCGGTGGTTTTTTCACATTTAGAGACTCTAAATTTTTTTTAAAGAAGACTCCAAGGAGTTCCTTTTTTGCAATTAGTCCAGTCAGTTCGAAAAAGGGTTAAAATAATATCGAAAAGACGTCTCTTCAATACCATTTTAATGAGTGTGGTTGAGACAAGATCACTTAATGATCTTTTCAATTTTAAGGAGCCTGAAAATTGCTTAACTATGGACTCACAACCTTTTTCTAGGTTTAGTCTCCTTAGGCCGAAAACGTATAAAATAAAACTAAGGAGAACTCTCCTAGTGAGACAAGTCACTCGAGGTGTACCTTTTCCCAGTTTTCCCAGAATAATCTACAGACTGGAAAAGGGTTAAACTCATGCCGAATACATGTTCTTTGTAGACTAATTTAAGGAGTGTGAAAGGAACACTATCACTCGATGATATTTTCATATTTAGGGAGTCTGAAAAGAGCTTAAATGTGGACTCCGAGGGGGTTCCTTTTTCGTAATTAATCTCCAAGGCCCAAAAAAAAGATAAGCCAAAACCAAGGAGAATGTTCCCTTTTCAAAAATTTAGTCCCTCTGGCCTGAAAAAGGGTTAACTTACACCTGTGAATACTCTTCTAGTGAACCAAACTTCCTAGAGTACACATTTATTCGTAAAATTAGTCGTCCAGACCAAAAAGGGGTAAACTACCGTCGAAAATATGTTCCTTCAAATTTGAATTTGGAGAGCGTGAAGGGAAACAAGATCATTCGACAATCTTTTCAATTTTAGAGAATCTGAAAAGGGCTTAAATAAGACTCCCGGGGGGTACTTTTCTCAAGTAATCCAGACGAGATCGAAAATAATAAATACAGTCTCATTGGATGTTGTTTTTGAAATTTAAAGTGATCTTGAAAGACAATAAATCATTTTTATTAGGGAGTTCCGTGGGTAAGGCCAAGAATGATGATTAGAAAGAAGAATGAGCCTTCAATATGTAATCATGGTGGGACTAACAAGGACTCTCAAGCCTATAGTCAAAACTTACAACATGGACGCCAAAATGAAGAAAAGGATCTACCTAGGGCATCCATGTAGAGGTAGGCTCTACCACCTAATTATGACACTTCTAAAGTAGCAGAGAAGGATCCGTGTTTCACTTTGGTGGGATCGATCCTATGGAAAAGTGGAAAAGAAAACAATATGTAGAAATATGGGAGTGAAAACCTAACCTATATGAAAAAGTTGAAAAAATTACTTTTACCATGGGACGATATGGATGTAACCCATCTCAAAAAATTACCAAACCAAAAGGACAAGTCCATCAAAATGACCCAAAGATAACTCAAAAGAGAACTCAAGTAGCCACCAAGCAATAAAAAGTGAAAAAGGGGGCCAAATTAGGGGGAAAAGGGGACAAAAAGGTCTATAAATAGAGGTGGATAGCTCATTTTTACCATTGCAATTTGGAAATTAACAAAAGAAGTCGAAAACCCTTTTGATCAAAAAATAAATTCTGGAAGCTACGGTGGAAGGAAAACCTTCACACTTGGACCAAGTAAGTACAAATAACTCCTTTCATTTTGGTTCATTCATTTTCATTTAATATTTTGTTTGAGAGGTGCATGCCCTTGTAAAAGGGTCGTGTGTATGTGCATGTGGGATGTCCATGGTCATCTTGCATTTGTGCTCGGTCATAACAATAAACAACCCGAGTACATACGTGATTGTTCAAATTATAGCTCATGTACACGTCCTTTTGTATTGAAAAATGAAAACACAAGTATTAAACCCTGTCCAAATTTTGTGTGTGACAGGATGTATGTTCACTAAAGAGAGAGAGAACATGAGGAGTTGGATGTCTTGGTTGAGGAGGACCTTTTGCCCATCTCTACGCTAAATAGTGTGGCTTATGGAAACTTTTCTAGTTTTCGTTCATGAGGGCACAACTAATGTTGCTCAATTCTCCAGTGGAGTATTGACATCCTAATCTAGAGTATTTTATGTTGGAGGGTCAATCATTGAACTCGACCATAGAGGACATTTACTTCCTGACCGACCTCTCTAGAAGAGGGGAACCGGTCAACTTGAGGACCTTTTCTCTAAGACCATATAACATCGAGGACTACATCGGGATGCATCGTGAGGATGGTAATGAGAAAGTAGGTTCTCAGGTGTCGATTCACAATATTACTAGCCTCTCCCTGTGCATCATCTTGTTCATGATCGAGCAGATCGCGGGATCTGCAAAAATCCATCACGTCTCTCGTGCATAGATACACTTTGCAGTCCAATGTTTAGAGCCTACTGTGTTTTAATTGAGTACTACCATTCTAGTATGCATGAAGCGACAACTCACATAGTTTCGTAGGCATACAAATAATAAATTTGGGTTTGGTACCATTTTATGCTCCTTTTTCTTCGAGAGGGTGCCCAGTATTAGCCTGAGAGAGACAATACGTGAACATATTGCCTCTTTCCTAACATTGTGTAGGTGGACAGTTCTGTTGCCTAGACAGGGTGGATGAAGGACCTAGGAGGCCTTTGAAGATAAATTCTTTGACTGGTGGGCCCGTCAAATTCCAGTGATAGAGGACTACCCCTATGTAGGGATAATATTCCTTATATATCCTGACATGCCTTTGCCCATTGGTGAGGAGTGCGGTGAGATAGGTAACACATTTTTTAAAGTTATTAATTTTTTTATTTTTTATATATATAATTTTTATATATGTGTCATAGTACTAACTTAAAGCTATGTTATATATATATGCGGGACCATTTTGACTGACAAACATTGCCAGGACCAGGCATCATCCTAGACCAAAGACAGTAATAGTAGCAGCAAGAGGACCAACAACTGTAGGAAGACCCCCAGCCGAAGAGGTTGATAGATTCCTACGACAAGTAGAGAGGAACTTAATTTCTCTCACTCATGTAGTTCCTATGGCCGAGATCAAGGATATTCCCCTGGCTATGCAGCCACATGTAGTAGGGATGCCTCAGACCTGGGTCCATTTATTCCGACATCTTGCAAACGTCATTGCCCACTACAACAGGGATAATAGGCCTAGACCTTAGATAACATTGGACTACTTATGTGTCGAGGGAACCTTTTCTACTATATTTTTAGGGCTTAAGACTAGTTATGTATACCGACTACTTTTGAAGATTTCATGCCCACTTTGTACTCATGACTCCATTTTTTGACATATATATACATCTTTTATGTTTTATGGATGACATTTTTTACAAATGTATTTACATGTGTATGTGTGTGTTTTACTTTTAGATGTGAGCAACATGCCAATCTAAAACTTGATTATATAGAGTATCAGTTAAATGATTAAATCTCCTAGGAACATGAATATAAGTAATATAATCAAAATATTGTTCTAAAAGAAGTACCCTAAGGAATCTTCAGTGAAGAGTGGGATCATAAACGCGGTGAACCCCATTTAACTAGGACATAACTAGTTGAGCATCTAAATAAACCCAGAGGTGAGAAATACCATCTGAAAAATTATCATGTAGTAATTATATCACTACACTCTACTCAAAAACATTATTGGTTGCGTCGCCCAGAAAAATACCTACGGAAGATAGAAACTAGCCTCCAGGTGTAAAAATCAACCAAGTTGCAAAATCAAGCCTCTGAGTGTGTCGACTAGCATCGTCCACGAACCCAATGTAAACCTATGATTCACTTGACATATTCCACAGTGAAAAAGAGAACATAAATAGCTACATGGCCATTGATCAAAATCTGGACCAGGGGATCAAATTTTGCTCAATTTTCAAAGTGCTCAGAATGCGACGAAAATGGTGTCATTGTGTCTGTCTCGTCTTCCTGATTCCGGTGGTATATTTACTTTATCAAATGGAGTCTGTATGGAGAAGATATCGCAATCTGTTCGCCGAGCCAAACAGGCAAAAAACTGATGCTGACTGTACCTGTCCGTATAGTCCGTACAAGACACGTGGCAGGTCCGTACAACATACGTGGCAGGTCCATACAGGACACGTGGCGGCTCCAGGTGATGACACATGTCAAGCGGATTTGGCTTTTTGGGCGTACGGTTGGACCAGTTCGGAGGTGACACGTGTCACCACTGGAAGGGTGACACGTGGCACAGGATGACGTCAACATCCTACGTGTCGGACGACGTCAGCAGTACGGCATGTGATGACATGGCAACATCTAATTGGTTGATAGATGGCGAGTAAGATGATGACATGTGTCTGTTTATGGGCAAATGATATGAGGACACGTGGCCCAATCGGAGGGCACCACGTGTCACTCATTGTTTGGTTATTTGGTTATATATAAAATGTTATGGGAGCCGTGGGGTTCGACCCCCGGACCTCCCCACTATGCAACGCCTTCACAAATCTCCGCTAGCCAACATACCGCCTATTGTTGCTTGTAATGGATATGGGTAATATTACATTTGAATTGTATATTGTGTTGTTTTGGCAGGGGGTCGGGCCGGGGCTTAGCCCCGACCCACAGTTCTTTGCATTGGCGCATGTGACCATACCCACAATGCGGTTATAATCGTTCCATATGGCTTATGCGCGGGAATGGTAATGTAGCCCCCGGTTCTATTACCAATGCATATAACCATATTATGACCCGATTTGTATGTGTTATATGACCCATTGTTATATGCACGCGAGAATTTTAAAGTTGGTTTAAATGGTTTAAAAACCAACCTGACATGTGTCATATTTTGATTTTCTTTTGGGTTTTAGCCCTTTGCGCCGGTCGTTTGGAGGACTGCATATGCCCGAGAGCTAGGCGGTTGGGGGCTGGAGGCACCCTAACCGTCCTACAGTTTGGACCGTTTTTCGGAACCGCTCAGTGCTGGGTTTTAACGCGCATTTTGGAGCGTGTTCTTGGTTCATGCACACAGAGGTGCGTTTTGTAGAACCAGTTCCAGCAAAGCTTGAAGGAGGAAAATGGAGGAGGCCTAACTTCTTCATCGTTTGGCCGATTGAGGTGCCGTAAAAGCCCAGCTAGGGTTTTTTGGACGTGATGGATCCATTAGTGTTGTTTTCAAGTACATTTGAATACTTCTTCTGCAGGTTTTTTCACCATTGAAGTTTCAGGAAGCTCTAGGAAGCTTGAAGCCCTCTTTGATGGAGGACATGGTTTGGTGAGCCTATGTTTGTTTTCTATGATTGAATAATAATTTTTGAATAATTGATATGCTCTGAACACATTGGGACAGGTTTCAGAGGCTGTTGAGGACTTTTACAGGTGTTTTTTCCAAAGAGAAGCTGAGGGAAGCTTATGGCCACATGTAGAAGAGGTCATGCCCGGATGAGCCATGATCCGTTTTTAGAGTTCTATTAGTCATTTTTGGGGTTTTTATGTGTTCTGATATCAATGGTACAGTCTGTTTTTCCATTGGAGTTGAGAAAAATATTGTAAAATAAATTGTTACTAATTAATCCCAGAGAGCCAAGTCCATTATGGAGGCTCAAGGAGATGTAGCCCGGAGGGGGGTGAACTCCTTTATCATGTTGTGATTGTTCTGAGTTTGATGGTTTATTTGATGCAAGTTGTGTTGCTGTGTATTTGTTTAAAGTACATATTTAACCATCTAAAAGAACAATTCCTCACACATAAGCATTTACAAGAAGATACATGAACTTAACACATAAGTTTATATTGCATATTTTAACACATGAAGCAAGGTCCTGTAAAGTTTATTTTAATGAAGTAGGGGTGCTTGCATAGC
>ML777005.1:612126-626042 GCA_009831015.1 Picea engelmannii
TCTAAAGATGAATGTTTTGGTGGTTTTGAGAGTCACACAAGAGGAATAGGGTCCAAGTTGTTGTTTAAAATGGGCTATGAAGGTAAAGGTTTGGGCAAGCATGCACAAGGAATTGTTGAGCCTATTGTTGTTGAAGAAAGACCTAAGTATTGTGGTCTTGGATATGAACGAAGAGATGGAGAAAATTCCAAATTCGAGGAGACAAGGGAAAAAGTTCCAAGCATAAACTTTGTTTCAAGTTCACCTCCTCAAGAAGGTTTTAAAGGTGAAAGTTCGAGAACTTTTGTTGAAAGTTCATTCCCTCCAGCATGCAAGGCTTGTGTTCAGGATAAATGAAAATGTGAAAGTTGTGACAGTGATGAGGACAAAAATAGTGTTGATGGCCTTCAAAGGAGAGCCTGTAACTCTTCAGATTCACCTCCTCAAAGAGGCGATAAAGGTGAATGCTCAAGGTATAATTTTGCTTATCATTCAGTTGCATTTGATTATGTTAAGCATGATAAATTTGGAAGAAAAAATCCTTGTACATATTGTGGTTTGTATAACCATCATGTTTCAAAGTGTTGGAAAAGATTGGCCAATTTCAGGAAACTTTCTAAGCAAAGACAACGTGAAAAGAGGATGCAAAAGATTTGCACTCATTGTCAGAAGCGGGGTCATCTCATAGATCAATGTTGGACGTTGCATCCAACTATTCATCCACAGCCTAAGAAGCAGTTGGATAAGGATATTGGCAAGAATGGAAGAGGAGATTCCATCATCGATGTGAGTCCAGATGATTCACAAGAGGACGATGTTCAGCAGAAAAAGTCACCGTTGAGTTGGCTTGGTAAGAAATGGTTGGATTTCTTGAGCAAGTGAGGCTTGCGTTTGTCTATTGTAAATGCACTTTCCAGTGTTATGTGTGCATTTATGGGAAGCATGATAAGTTGCAGCCATTTATATTTTTTGTATTCAACTCTTAAGTACCCATATGTTTTGGGGTTGTACTTATGTTTGTACTGGAAGGAGAGTTGAGGAGTCATGAACATGCATTTGTTTTTATGTATGTGTAAGAAGTGAACCTAGTGATGGTTCATCATGCGTGATTCATGTTTGTTGCATGATTATGTATCATGTTTGTCGACTTGTCAGAGAGAAGGTCGATATGTTTCAATGAGTCTCGACTAGTGTTGATGATTTTCTGACGACTATGTTGTGTCGATCGTGTTTTTTGACTTGTGTTTAGTCGATGGTGTTTGTTGGCTTGTAAGTCAATTTTGAGTACATCGAGATGCAGGAAAACACCATGTACTTTGATAAAGTATGAGATGCAACAGTTGTTTGAAGAGAAAAAGATTTTGTTGGCATCATTTTTCAGTCTTGTCTAATTTGTTTTCAAGATTGATGGTTTTCTTGACTTGTGACAAGATGTCGCAGGAAGTTTTTGCAGCCATTGGAGAGTTGATTTTGTTGACGCCAAAGAGTTCGAAAGAGGAACTTTATTCTCAATGGGAAGGTTGGCATTCTTCCAAGCATAGAGAGAGCAGTGGGTCAGCAGTAGCCAGAGAGCAGTGGTTGAAGGACATAGCCAGTTGCAGTGCACAGCATGTCAAAGTGTTCAGGTGATTGTCAAAAAGATTTTGATATGACTTGAAAGCAGACAAATAAGCTTTTGTGGGTCCAAAATCCTTTCAGTGGGAAGGTGTGATCAAAATCTGGACCAGGGGATCAATTTTTGCTCAATTTTCAAAGTGCTCGAAATGCGATGAAAATGGTGCCATTGCGTCTGTCTCGTCTTCCTGATTCCGGTGGTATATTTACTTTCTCAAATAGAGTCTGTATGGAGAAGATATAGTAATCTGTTCGCCGAGCCAAACAGGCAAAAAATTGATGCTGACTGTACCTGTCTGTACAGTCCGTACAGGACACATGGCAGGTCCGTACAACATACGTGGCAGGTCCATACAGGACACGTGGCAGGTCCGTATAGGACATGTGGCGGCTCCAGGTGATGACACGTGTCAGGCGGATTTGGGTTTTTGGGCGTACGGTTGGACCAGTTCGGAGGTGACACGTGTCACCACTGGAAGAGTGACACATGGCACAGGATGACATCAACATCCTACGTGTTGGATGACGTCAGCAGTATGGCATGTGATGACGTGGCAACATCTGATTGGTTGATAGCTGGCAAGTAAGGTGATGACACGTGTCTGTTTATGGGCAAATGATATGAGGACACGTGGCCCAATCGGAGGGCACCACATGTCACTCATTGTTTGGTTATTTGGTTATATATAAAATGTTATGGGAACCGTGGGGTTCGACCCCTGGACCTCCCCACTATGCAACGCCTTCACAAATCTCCGCTAGCCAACATACCGCCTATTGTTGCTTGTAATGGATACGGGTAATATTACATTTGAATTGTATATTGTGTTGTTTTGGCGGGGGGTCGGGCCGGGGCTTAGCCCCGACCCGCGGTTCTTTGCATTGGCGCATGTGACCATACCCACAGTGCGGTTATAACCGTTCCATATGGCTTATGCGTGGGAATGGTAATGTAGCCCCCGGTTCTATTAGTAATGCATATAACCATATTATGACCCGATTTGTATGTGTTATATGACCCATTGTTATATGCACGCGAGAATTTTAAAGTTGGTTTAAATGGTTTAAAAACCAACCCGACATGTGTCATATTCTGATTTGCTTTTGGGTTTTATCCCTTTGCGCCGGTCGTTTGGAGGACTGCATATGCCCGAGAGCTAGGCGGTTGGGGGCTGGAGGCGCCCTAACCGTCCTACAATTTGGACCATTTTTTGGAACCGCTCGGTGCTGGGTTTTAACGTGCATTTTGGAGTGTGTTCTTGGTTCATGCACACAGAGGTGCGTTTTGTAGAACCAGTTCCAGCAAAGCTTGAAGGAGGAAAATGGAGGAGGCCTAACTTCTTCATCGTTTGGCCGATTGAGGTGCCGTAAAAGCCCAGCTAGGGGTTTTTGGACGTGTTGGATCCATTGGTGTTGTTTTCAAGGCCATTTGAAGACTTATTCTATAGGTTTTTTCACCATTGAAGTTTCAGGAAGCTCCAGGAAGCTTGAAGCCCTCTTTGATGGAGGACATGGTTTGGTGAGCCTATGTTTGTTTTCTATGATTGAATAATCTTTTTTGACTAATTGATATGATATGAACACATTGGGACAAGTTTCAGAGGCTGTTGAGGACTTTTACAGGTGTTTTTGCCAAAGAGAAGTTGAGGGAAGCTTATGGCCACATGTAGAAGAGGTCATGCCCGGATGAGCCATGATCCGTTTTCAGAGTTCTATTAGTCATTTTTGGTGTTTTTATGTGTTCTGATCTCAATGGTACAATCTATTTTTCCATTGGAGTTGAGAAGCATCTTGTAAAAGAAATTTTGACTAATTAATCCCAGAGAGCCAAGTCCATTATGGAGGCTTAAGGAGATGTAGCCCGGAGGGGGGTGAACTCCTTTATCATGTTGTGATTGTTCTGAGTTTGATGGTTTATTTGATGCAAGTTGTGTTGTTGTGTATTTGTTTAAAGTACATATTTAACCATCTAAAAGAACAATTCCTCACACATAAGCATTTACAAGAAGATACATGAACTTAACACATAAGTTTATATTGCATATTTTAACACATGAAGCAAGGTCCTGTAAATTTTATTTTAATGAAGTAGGGGTGCTTGCATAGCATAACAAGTCAGCCTTCTATTTTCAGATCAGCCATAAAATGAAAAAGACAAAATTGTATAAAAGACTATACATATATACAAGAAGGCACACCTAGGTGATCGACCTAAGAGTAGTACTTATTAATGTAGAGCTCATTTCTAGTCTCTGTGAAGGCATTTCCTTTGAAATCAATGAGACAGTAAGACCCTTCTCTAATACCTCTTTCACAATGAAAGGTGTGAACCACATGGGTTTGAACTTGCCTACACCCAGGTAATATTTATCTTAGTTGTAGACCAGGACAAGATCGCCTTAAGAGAAAATTCGAGGGTGAACGAACCGATCATATTGAAACTTGACCCTTTTCTTATGAGTTTCATTAGCCAAGGATGCATCATGACACTGCTCATCGAGCTTCTCGAGATATAGAAGATGTTCTTCAAGAAATGTAGTGTTAGGAAGTAGTTCCACTACCAACTTTAAATAAGGGATATGACGCTCAATGGGTAAGACTGCTTCCATCATGTAGATAAGTTGAAAAGGTGAAAAAGTGGTAGCATTCTTTACAAAAGTTAGATAATCCCACAACACCAAATATAACATCAAATGCCAATTTGACTTGGTCGAATTGATCGTCCGCCAAAGAATAGTCTTGAGAGACGTATTCACAGCTTCTACCTGACCATTCACTTGAGGGTAATAGGATGATGCATGTTCTTGTTTAAAAATGAGATTTTATGTTAATTCAATCATCATTTTATTCTAGAAGTGATTGCCATGGTTAGTGACAATCTCCTTCGGGATACCGAATCTAGCTACTATTTGATTGAAAACGAAAAGGGAAGCAGATTCCCCGTCATTGTTAAATTTCGACATAGCTTCGACCCACTTAGTGAAGTATTCTATTGCTACAATGATATATTTATTCCCCCTAGTAGAAGCCAGGTGACATGTAGTGAAATCAATCCCCCACTTGGTGAAGGGACCAACAACAATGACGGGAAACATAGGAGCAGGTTGTTCCTGCATCTTGCGACAGAAGATATGGCATGGGTGAGACTTCTTGACCGCATCAACACAATATTTGATTAATGAGGTCCAGAAGTATCCTACACAAATAATCTTTTGGGTTGTTTCCAACCCAGACATATGACCGCCACATGCTCCAGTGTGGAAATCATTCAAAACAATCTCTTCTTCTTCATGTGTAATACATCGTCGAATAATGCAATCTACACCTTGATGATACAAAGTGTCATCGAGGATGAGATAGTTTCGCGCATGGTTTCATATTCGTCGATGCTCATCGCAAGAAGAAGTAGGGAACTTCAGAGTCTGAAGATACACAAGTATATATTCATACCAAGGGTCTGAAGATGTGATCAGAAAAAGATCTTTGTTAATTGGTGACTCTTCAAGTGAAATATCACCATTCTCAACCAACAGTTCTGATATTAACTCAGTGAAGACCAATGAATTTTTAGATTTCACCGAAACAAAATCCAGGTCGAACTCTTGGAGGATAACTATCCACTGACTAATTTTTTCGCTGATGACATGTCACGTTAAGACATATTGAAAGGGATTAATGATGGAAATGGCAGTGGTATTGTGAATTAATATATAGTGACGGAAGCGTTGGACAACGTGAACATATTCCAAGGCGAGTTTCTCAACATGGGAGTAGTTGAGCTTCGGTATAACTAAGCCTCGGCTATGATAATAGACAACGTTCTCTTTGAGTGCATCATCCTCTTGTACCAAGACTATGTCGATTATGGACTCTACAACAACCACATATAATAGGAAATCCTTCCCATAATCCAGGGCTTGAGCAGAAGGACATATGTCAGAGTGAGTTTCAATGCATAAAAAGAGCACCGAGTTGCTTCGTCCCAACATAATGGGACTCATTTTTTTAAAAGACGCATGAACCCTTTCATAATCTCGGCATAATTAGTGACAAAACATCGAAGAAATTTGTATTTCCTTTATAAACTATGAAGCCAGGATATTGTGCACGGGGGAGGAAATTGAACTATCATCTCAACCTTAAGAGGATCGACCATGACCACTTTTTTTGACACGATGAAACTTAATAAATGAACCGATGTCACACAAAAACTGCACTTTTTTCGATTCAAGTGAATCCGATAGTAGCAACATCTCTCAAAGATTAGTCATAAATGAGCAGGATGATCAGATCTCTTGTGAGAATGTGATGCTAAATCATCCATGTATGCCTCGAATGTGTGTTTAAGTTCTTGAAAAGAGAACGACATGTCCCGTTGAAAAGTAGCTCCAACATTCTTCAGGCCAATAGGAATTTTTTGATACGCAAAGGTACCCCAAGGACAAATAAAATTAATTTTATGTTGGTCCTCGGGTTTTATTTGAAATTGATTATAACCTGAAAAATCATCCATGAAAGAAAAGACTTCGAAACACACACACATCGACAATCTGATCAGTAAATGAGGTTGAAAAATTGTCTTTTGGATAAGCTTTGTTCAAATCGCGAAAATCCATACAAAAATGAATTGTGCCATGTTTCTTGTTGATAGGAACTGGTTTTGATACCCATTCCATCAATTGTATGGGGTAGATGAAACCATATTTAAGGAGTTTCTCTACTTTAGCCTTTATCGTTGCTGATTTTCAAGGATTGACCGAGAAAAGCTTCTGTCAAACCGCTTTGACATCGGGATAAGTCATGATTTGTGTTCAACAATTTCTGGATCGATGCCTGAGATCTCCTCGTAATACCAGGAAAAAAGATCATGGAACTCCTTAAACAAATCGGTGTAAATTTGAATCTCTTCGGGGGAGTAATTGGTGCAAATGCGCCAACAAGGCAACGTCCGCTCCCACCAGGACTTTCCTTTTCCCAGGCCCGAAGAGATGAAACGCCCTTCGAATCCCTTATCGGGACTTCTCCGCGCCCACAGGATGCTCTTTATGATCTCCCTTTGCCCTCTTGGGAAATCCAACCTCGCATGATCGCGAGTCTTGCACTCACAGATTCGGGTCTCACAAATCCCCGAATCCTAATGATTATTTACTTCACGCCTCCTTTTCTCTTATCGGGAAATTCCCTGTCGGAAAATCGGAACTTACGACGTCAACAAACACTTACCTTTCGTTTTCCCGATCCCCGATCCCCGATACCACCTATCCTCCACTCCAGGCTTCACCTTGTCGATAAATCGCGTATCGGGTTTTCGCGATTTCCATGGTCGATGTTCGCGGGACCTTCCAACCCCGAACTCCAATAGCCTGACACTTGTTCTCCACTCAGCTCATCAACTACGCGGATATCGCGATTCGTGGTTTCGCGAATTCTCGTTTTGTGAGTCTCTCATCAACGAGAACTCTGAAATACCGAACCCCGACTCTTCACAATCCTTGGACATGTGTCCTTCAGATTAACGGCCCTGATCACGTCGGGAAATCGCAGATCGCGATTTCGATATGCTCGAGTTTCATGACTCCGGAATCCCCGATATTCCGAACTTCGATTCTCCGGGATCGTTCGCCATGTGTCCCTGCTGTTTGGACGGCTCTGATCCAATCAGGAAATCGCGGATCGCGATTCCTATATACAAAAGTTTCTTGCCTTTGGAAAACTCGATGCTCCAAATGCTGACTCCTCCAGATCTCCTGCCACGCGTCCTGCCAAGATCTACAGTTGAGATCCCTTCTCGGGATTTTGGGACTTTCAAGGTCTCGATTCTCAGCCTTATGAAAACCCGATGATGCGAATATCCCGATGCCCCTCTGGGACTCCTCCTCTGCTCCTTTGAGGCTTAAACCCTATGCAACTTTCCAAGATCTGATAGCTAACGGGATTTTCGCTGCTCTCCTCTGCGAATCCTGACCGTCGCTTCCCTTTTCTCACGGATTTCTTCAAAAGACTAAATTTCCTTCCAGAACCCACTTTCCAACACTTGCACTTGCAATCTCTGCTCGAATCTTCCTCGACCTAAACCTCCTGGGCTCTCTTTAAGCTGTACCAAGAAGGTGTTATACCTCCTGAGTGTTCTTACTCTGATTCTTTCAGAGGTATTTGCGCGCACTCCTTGCAGCAATCATTCAACAACTTCCCAAGTGTTAAATCCTTTTGACTCTGCGCACTTCCTGCAACAGCTGTCTTTGAATGAAATGCTCAGAATCGCAACTCTGAGGATTCTTCTTCAGCCTACGCCTTCCTTGGATGACTTCAACAACCCAAAGCAACTTCTGGGTGAATGAGGACAAAATTTAAACTACTGAGCCTTCATCAACGCACTCCTTGCGGATGAATTCAACTGCACTCTTTGCAGGAATCTCCTGGCTCAAATAGAGAAACAATTGAAACTCATTCTATCTTTTCTTCAGACTTCAGTCAAAACATGAAATCACATGCACAACATATACAAAGAAAATGCATAACCAGAAAACAAACATTCATGAGCACAAACACAATACACAGAGAATAGACACATAACCATGTATTTGAATCAGAATTTCATTCTATTAATTCAACCTCTGTACATGGGTGTTCTTCACAATTTCTCTGCTTGCTCTTCTCTTCTTGAATGCTTCTGAATAATCTTACAATGATACAATGAGGGTTTCTATATCCGTTTTCCCTTCCGAACTCAAAAATTGTCTAATCTAGACTTAAACATCTATCTACCTGCATTAAATCTATTAAATGCCTCCTATCTATTTCATACAAGATCGTATGGCTCGAGGTCTGATACAACATACAAAAGGCGCTCCTTCATAAAGGATCATTTAAGTCTTGTGCTACAATCCCAAAGCACTTTTCAAAATTTGGGTTTGTTTCTCCAGTTGATCCTTCGCTTGATGTGTTGGCTCGCTTGCTGAGTTGAGGATGCTCCTGCATCATACTCCTCGTCTTGAAAACTTTCATGGGCTCCTGTCCATGAGCTCCTGCACGGTCTGTCCAAGATTTTGGATAACTACTTCTGTCTCCCAGCTGGCATCTTCCACTGGATGATTCTTCCATTTCACCAGATACTCGAAGTATTGCTTCCATCTAGTTCTTTTGCTGACTCTCTTGTCAAGTATACGCTCCATCTGTGGCCTTTCTACAATCGGCATCTACTTCTGCCACTGGACCTCTGGCTGTTCATCAGTTCCAGTTCCTGTTTCCTCAGCCTTATATGGATATAAGTCTGAAACATTGAATGTCGGAGATATTCCTATCTCATCCGGCAACTCAATCTCATAAGTGTTTTCTCCCAACTTCCTTAGGACTCTGCATGGCCCAATTTTATTCATCTTCAACTTGTTGTATGTTCCCCTTGGGAACCTTTCTTTCCTCAGATGCGCCAGAACTAGATCACCAACCTCGAATTGAAGTTTTCTTCTATGATGATCCGCTCTGCATTTATATTCCTGGTTCGACTCCAACAATCGCTGCTTCACTCTGCTGTGAAGTTCTTCCATCGCCTCTGCGAATTCTTCAGCGCTTGCACTCTTTGTGATTATCTGTTCTGAGTCCCTCAGTTCAGATACTCCTCTCAGCTGCCTGCCATATACAATATCAAATGGACTTTTCCCTGTGCTTCTGTTCACTGAATCGTTGTAAGCGAATTCTGCCTGTGGAAACACATTATCCCAACTGCTGTGGTGCTCCTTCACCAGGCTTCTGAGTAAATCTCCCAGACTTCTATTAACCACCTCTGGTTTCCCATCAGTCTAAGGATGATAGGCTGAACTAAAAATTAAGTTAGTTCCCATATTCTTCCAGAGTGTCCTCCAGAAATTTCCAATGAACTTTGTATCCCTGTTCGATACAATGCTTCTGGGTAACCCATGAAGTCTAACAACCTCTTTGAAGAACAAATTTGTGATATGAGTCACATCGTTGGTCTTCTGGCATGGAATAAAATGTGCCATTTTGGAAAACATGTCTACCACCACAAAGATCGAGTCATGTCCTTTTTGCGTCCTCGGTAATCCCAATATGAAATCCATGCTGATTTCATCCCATGGCCTCTCAGGTATGGGTAATGATTGGTAGAATCCCGCATTCTGCTTTTTGCCCTTTGAATGCTGACAAATTCTGCACCTGTCAACAAACTTTTTGACATCTGTTCGCATCTTCGGCCAAAAATACGCTTTGCTTAGCTTTGCAAACATTTTATCGTGGCCAAAATGCCCTGCTAATATGCCACTTTGTTTCTCTTTTAGAAGGTTCTCCCTCATGGAGCAATTCAGAATGCATAACTGATTTCCTCTGAATAACAGTCCATTCTGGATCATGTAATCCATCCACAGGCTTCTGTCTCTGAGAACTGGGTTCTCAGCTGCCTCGTATGCCTCTGCAAAATCTGCATCACCTGCATACATGTCCTTAAGGTTTTCAAAACCCAATGTCTTGACTCGGAACTCCTGCAGCAACAAACACTTCCTACTCAAAGAATCAACCACTTTGTTAGCAGTCCCTGAAATGTGTTTAATTACAAATGTAAAATTATGCATATACTCTACCCATTTAGCATGTTTTTGATTCATCTTCTCCTGCTGAGTCACAAACTGTAATGCATGATTATCACTATACAGTACAAACTCTCTTGGGATCAGATAATGTCTCCACTTCTTCAATGCTTGTATGATAGCATAAAATTCTTTATCATACGTAGAATACTTCATCTTTGTCTCATCCAGCTTCTCGCTGAAATATGCAATTGGTCTGTCCTCCTGGCTCAAGACCGCTCCTATGGAAAAGCCACTTGCATCACATTTCACTTGAAATGTCTTCATGCAATCTGGTAACGCCAACACCGGCTGTTCGGTGATCTTTCGCTTCAACAGATTGAAGCTCTTTTCTGCCTCTTCAGTCCAATGAAAAGATTTATGTCTTTTCTTGACTGTGTCCATCATATCTGCGCTAATTCCACTAAAGTTCCTAATGAATTTCCTGTAGAAACTTGACAATCCATGAAAACTTCTCACTTCGAAAACATTTCTCGGTGATGGCCAATTGTTAATTACCTCCACTTTACTTGGATCCATCTTCAATTCATTTGCCGATATGACAAACCCCAAGTAAATGAGTTCTTTCTTCATAAATGAAGACTTACTCATGTTGATCAACAACTTCTCTTGATGTAGCTTCCTCATTACTGCAGCTAAATGCTTCAGATGTTCTTCTTTGGTTTTGCTGAAAATCAATATGTCATCTAAATAAACAATGACAAACTTACCAATGAATTCTTTCAGCACTTCATTCATCAGCTTCATGAATGTACTTGGTGCATTCGTCAAACCAAACGGCATGACTAGCCATTCGTACAACCCTTCATTGGTTTTGAAGGCTGTCTTCCACTCATCGCCTTCCCTCATGTGAATCTGATGGTATCCGCTTTTCAAATCAACCTTTGAAAAAAAATCTTCTCCACTCAAGTAGTCCATCAAGTCATCCAACCTCGGCAATGGAAACCTGTACCTTCCGTCTTCTGCGTCTTCTTCTTCAGCAGCTCGCCTTTGTGCCTCAGCGATGTGAGCTTCACCTCCATCCTTTTTCCTATCTGGACAGTCAACTTCTTTGTGTCCATTTTTCCCACATGTGTAACATGTGATGATTCCTCCTCTACCTCTTCCTCTACCTCTGGTACGAGGAAAAGTACTGTTATCAGCATATCCTTCGCTTTGTTCTGCCTGTTGCATTTATTGTTCAGCGCGATGGCCTCGCTGAGAACTTCCACCTCTTTCCATTCTGGTCTGAGGCTTCTCCAGTCATCCTTAGATTTCTGGAACCTATCTTGGGCAACTAATTTTCCTCTCGGCTGGCTCTTGCCTCGCCCTCGCTGTGCTGGTTTACGACTCCTTTTCTCTTCTGCCTTCAATGCCATCTGATACGCATCCTCAACTATTTGACGGTTGTCATGCTCATCTCATCCTGGATATCGTATCTTAAGCCATTCATATACCTGGAAACTTTTTCATCATCGCTCTCTTGATGACCTGCTTTGATATTGAGCTTGTAAAATTCTTCGGTGTATTCCTTCACCGTCATCAACTTCTGTCTCAGGTTCTGCATTCGCCTGAACAGTGTGATTGATAATCCCTTGGGATGAACTTTGCCTTCATTTTTGCAATCATTCGATCCCAGCTTTTGATCTTATGTTTGCCTTTGGAACGCCTATCTTCCTGAAGCTCGTCCCACCATAATGCTGCATGTCCCTTCAATTTTGTGATAGCATGTCTAACCTTTTTATCCTCTTTGATATCCTCATAATTGAAGTAGGTGTCAAGAGCTCTAATCCAATATAGAATCTCTTCCGCATCCAGATTTCCTTCATAGACTAGAATGTCCATTTTTGTCTTTGAACTCATCCGAGCGATAGCCTTAATTAACCACTCATTGGCTGCATCTTCGGCTGCAACTTCTCCTTGTTGTTCGGATTCCACTTCTCCTTCGGAGTCACTCAGATCTCCAGCATTTGTTGTGCACTTCTGCGCTGCTTCCATATCTTACAATCTTGCTCTGAGATCGCGTATCTGCCTTTCCATCTCTGGATTCCCTGCCGGCCTACCTCTTCTTCTCACATCCCTGTCTTCTGGATCAGGTGATTTCCTTTCTCTTCGGGGCGGCATGGTGAATTCTTCTTTTCTCTCTATCACAGAAAACAAAGAGTTAATTCATCCGCTCTGATACCACTTGGTGAAAACGCACCAACCAGGCAACGTCCGCTCCCACCAGGACCTTCCTTTTCCCAGGCCTGAAGAGCTAAAACGCCCTTCGAATCCCTTATCAGGACTTCTTCGCACCCACAGGATGCTCTTTACGATCTCCCTTTGCCCTCTCTAGAAATCCGACCTCGCATGATCGCGAGTCTTGCACTCACAGATTCAAGTCTCACAAATCCCTGAATCTCGATGAGTATTTACTTCACGCCTCCTTTGCTCTTATCGAGAATTTCCCCATCAGAAAATTGGAACTTACGACGTCAAAAAACACTTACCTTTCGTTTTCCCGATCCCCAATCCCTGATACCACCTATCCTCCACTCCAGGCATAACCTTGTCGAGAAATCGCGTATCGGGTTTTCGTGATTTCCATGGTCGATGTTCGTGGGACCTTCCAACCCCGAACTCCGATATCCTGACACATGTTCTCCACTCAGCTCATCGACTGCGCAGATATCATGATTCGAGGTTTCGCGAATTCTCGTTTTGTGAGTCTCTCGTCAACGAGAACTCCAAAATACTGAACCACAACTCTTCACAATCCTTGGACACGTGTCCTTCAGATTAACGACCCTGATCGCGTCAAGAAATCGCGGATCGCGATTTCGATATGCTCGAGTTTCATGGCTCCGGAAACCCCGATATTCCGAACTCCGATTCTCCGGGATCGTTCGCCACGTGTCCCTGTTGTTTGGATGGCTCTGATCCAATCGAGAAATCGCGGATCGCGATTCCTGTATGCAAGAGTTTCTTGCCTTTGGAAAACCCGATGCTCCAAACGCTGACTCCTCCAGATCTCCTGCCACGCGTCCTGCCAAGATCTACAGTTGAGATCCCTTCTCAGGATTTTGAGACTTTCAAGGTCTCGATTCTCAGCCTTATGAAAACCCGATGATGCCAATATCCCGATGCCCCTCCGGGACTCCTCCTCTGCTCCTTCAAGGCTTAAAACCTACGCAACTTTCCAAGATCTTACGACTGACGGGATTTTCGCTGCTCTCCTCTACGAATCCTGACCGTCACTTCCCTTTTCTCACGGATTTCTTCAGAAGACTAAAGTTCCTTCCATAACCCACTTTCCAACACTTGTGCTTGCAATCTCTGCTCGAATCTTCCTCGACCTAAACCTCCTGGGCTCTCTTTCAGCTGTACCAAGAAGGTGATATACCTCCTGAATGTTCTTACTCTGATTCTTTCAGAGGTATTTGCGCACACTCCTTGCAGCAATCATTCAACAACTTCCCAAGTGTTAAATCCTTCTGACTCTGCGCACTTCTTGCAACAGCTGTCTTTGAATGAAATGCTCAGAATCGCAACTCTGAGGCTTCTTCTTCAGCCTGCACCTTCCTTGCATGACTTCAACAACCCAAAGAAACTTCTGGGCAAATGAGGACAAAAGTTAAACTACTGAGCCTTCATCAATGCACTCCTTGCGGATGAATTCAACTGCACTCTTTGCAGGAATCTCCTGGCTCAAATAGAGAAACAATTGAAACTCATTCTATCTTTTCTTCAGACTTCAGTCAAAAC
>ML777005.1:626228-639325 GCA_009831015.1 Picea engelmannii
AGAAAATGCATAACCAGAAAACAAACATTCATGAGCACAAACACAATACACAGAGAATAGACACATAACCATGTATTTGAATCAGAATTTCATTCTATTAATTCAACCTCTGTACATGGGTGTTCTTCACAATTTCTCTGCTTTCTCTTCTCTTCCTGAATGCTTTTGAATAATCTTACAATGATACAATGAGGGTGTCTATATCCGTTTTCCCTCCCGAACTCAAAAACTGTCTAATCTAGACTTAAACATCTATCTACCTGCATTAAATCTATTAAATGCCTCCTATCTATTTCAGACAAGAGTGTATGGCTCGAGGTCCGATACAACACACAAAAGGCGCTCCTTCATAAAGGATCATTTAAGTCTTGCGCTACAATCCCAAAGAACTTTTCAAAATTTGGGTTTGTTTCTCCAGCTGATCCTTCGCTTGATGTGTTGGCTCGCTTGTTGATTTGACGATGCACCTGCATCAGTAATCCTCTCTGACGAATACATTCTCCATGATGCCAAGGGTTTTGGAGATATCAATAGGAATCATTGCAACAATACTTGCCATGTTTCCCTTGGTGTATACTCCATTCGTAGCCAGAGGATTAATAGGACAATGGTTATCTCCATTCATGGTCATAACAAACTCTCTTGCCTCTATTCTCCTAAGCTCAGAAAGAAAATAAGATCTATGGTGAAGATCATCCCAAGGTCTGTTGGGACCATTCGGATCGAAAATGATCATCCCTAATTTATTGGGCTCTGTCACTCCCAAGGAAGACAACATATCTTTTCTCTATGAGGGGAAACTCTAGAAAACCTCCATAGTAGACATTGCACAAGGGTTATGTGCCACATCCTCCACAATGGAGTAATTTTGAGCATCCCTCATGTTTGGGTTATGGGAATCCTTTTTGAATGCACCTTTAGGTATGTGAGTCATTGTTTCTCCCACTATCTTCTCAAATTGAAGAGGATTCAATGGGTTGGAGGCCTCTTTTCCCTTCTCAACAGATTCTGGTGTTCCATAGTCACGAGTCTTGGTCGATAAATGAGCATCGACGTTCATCATGTAAATGTTCACAACTGGGTTGTTAGGATTAGGCGTGGGGGCTCCCTGACTTCCCCCAACTGTGCTTGTGGATGTAGAAGCATGAGCCATATTTTTCCCTTGTGGAAAATGGTTTGTCAACATGACAGGTTGTTGTTGTGCTATTGGCTTCTGGGCTTTCAAAATTCGAGGGAACATGTGAGCTAAGTGGTCTTCCATGAAAATATTACATAGAGGCTTCACCTTCCTCTTCTCGATTTTTACCTCACCAACATTGTAGAATCCTTTTTATCCCCCTTACCCTTTTTTTCTTCTTTTTCTTCTTTCCCTCAGCCTGCTGGTTAGCCTTAGGAGTTGTCGATTGCACACTGTATACATCTAACATCTGGGTTATAGGGGTAGCTGAACTGGGAGTCTGGATGGCCACAATATGTTGATTCAATAATTGTTGTAATTGATTAGATAATAGATTCGTGGACTTGCTTTGTGTTGAGCCCACTATGCCATCAGCATGGGGCCCAAACTCTTTTTTGGCCTTATCAAGAGTTGACTATGGCGCATTGGTTAAGATCTCGTAAATCATGCCAAACTAAGAGTAAATCATTTCCATATGTTGGGCTCTCATAATAGCCTCTTCCTCAGAAAACGCCTCGGGCGTTGCTACGTTTTTGGACACACAAGGAACCAAACACTTTAAGAACCACTCAATCAAGAACGCAGAAGGGACCTTGACCTTAATCAATCTATTTTTTCACCGCCATTCATGGATATGATCCAATATATGTTCATCCTTAGTCTCCTCGAAGTTGGACAACAACTCAGTGCTGACATCGTATCTCACTAGCAACTAGAAATGATTGAATAAAACCATAGCTAGGTCATTAAATTAAGAATACTTCGAGTTGTTGAGCTCGATATACCATTTTGTTGCACCCCCTATAAGAGTGCATTGAAAAATGTGCAACTAAACGAAGTCTTCCTTCAACGATTTTGATGAGCACCACAAGTGAAAAGTAGTCATGTGATCACCTAGATCTTTGCCATGCTTTCCCTCAAACTTAGGGATGTTAGAAGGAAACTTAGTCATCGTGGAAGGCTAACGCAGTTCATGATAGATCAGGTCATTTAACAATCTCGACAAATTTGGAAAGTGCATGGTTTCCAGAAAGGGTAGTTTCAGTTGCAGAGTATTTACATGAAAAGAGGGACCTCGATTTTGACTAGCATCAAGTTTCCAGGAAACATTGGACTATTGTCTAGGGTTTCAGTAGAAACTGTGGCCCTAACTATAAAAAGTAATCTGCAATTGTTGTTGCATAATCGACTAATTCTCAAAGTTAGATGACATATCGTGCATAGGTATTTCCCCATATGTAGTGTTCCCAGGACCTTGGTTGGGGATGCCCCCAGCCGACCCTCCTGGCATAGGTACTGAACCTTACCTGGGGTTCCATTGAGTCTGGAATGGATTTCACCCGACCGACATCCCTTGCGATGGAAACAATCCCTACCAAGGATTCCAAAGACCTTATGTGGAGTATGCTCATTTCATCACTCCCTATGAAGTAATGGCACCTTGCACAGGTTTTTGTTGACCAAAGTTGGGGTTTCACACAATCAAGAAATAAGACGAAGAAAATAGCTATTTCCAAATGCACCAAACAAAGAGAAAGACATTGATCCCACCGGCATTATGTATTATGAAGGTCCCAAACTTCCTCCATTGAACAAACTATAGTTAGCATTAGGCACGATCGACTTCTTAAACATGCCACCGAGCGAAGGGACAGGAGGAGGTATGTGACCCCCACCATAAGGAATAACATTGAATGAGGAAGTGGTTCCCAAATCATATCCTTGCAAGGGACCGTTAGATCTCCCTGCCCCTAGACTCATGGTTTGTTGAGTGGATTATGTGAGAACTGAGTTCGAGTCAAAACTGGGCATCCCATATGAGAAGAGAGCATTTGACATCTCCTGAATAAAAGGAATAGTGGTTGAATCCATAGAAGGAAATGAACCATTTCCTAAATTCGTTGGTGTTGGGACAACTGTGGTCCTGACAGGTGGAGGTGGCGGAGGAGGTATAATGCTCCCTCCAATGGCATCCATAATGGGAGTACGAGGACTCCCTGATGAAGTAGTATCATTTTCTTCCATCATCGCTCGTGGAATAAAATGACGTTCAGAAGATGTCACCTTGAGAGGGACTATTTGAATTAGAAGCGGTTCCTATAAGTCAGTGATCAAAGGATTTTTTGGCCAGAAAAATTCGGTATCGAGGTCAGAAATGAAAGATTCCTCCAGTGCTGGAAAGTATCCTCTCGGTGTTGGCTCGGGTATAGTATCTTGTGACCTGATTTCTTTCAACGATCCTTCTTGATCTATCCTATGCCTCAAAGGTGGAGGAGATGGATCCAAAGTAACCAGCGACAAGCCCTAAAGCCTACGCGAATGACAAAGTTGTTGATCTTCCACCTTGTGAAATGATCAACTGACACAGTAAGTTTTGGATAGCATGAATCATAGAGCACACACTAAAATTTCTTAAAGATAAATCAAGCAGTCAATTAACTAGTGGGAAGGAAAGTTACACCAATTGACAATAGAGAAACTTATCGGTGCAAGTGCAAATTGAACAAGGAAACTATAACCCCAAATATTGATTCGATGTCCGCCCTAGGTACTACACTATAACCCCACAGTCACATGTGTAATTTCGTAAAAATAGGAAACTATGTTGGTAGCTCGCAGTCAGTCACTAGGAGGGTACAATCGACAATCTGGTTGATCGTAATGCATAGGATAACAAGTTTGAAGCCCTTCAAGGGTGTCAAAATAAAATGGTCCAGAAGACAACTGAGGATATCGAATGGATTCGATATCCATGAGGCTCCATATTCAAATGAGATCAATATGATTCCCAAGAAAGACCCTCAATATACAATCCCCACTACGCTCGATCTGGCTTTGGATAGGTTATATCCTCTACCTTTCCTTACGCGATGTTGGGTTTATCCCCTATGTTTGAGGGGGATCCCGGCTAACTCTTATGATGTTGGAATTTAGACACTCCCTATCTCAGGCTCCAATGTTTGTTTTAAATTCCCTTGAAGAGTTTCCTCTTCACAGCTATTTCAAGCCCTAAAATTCTAAACTAGTCGGTGAACCCTACAAACAAAAAGTCTAATAGACTTAAAGTTAAGCATTAATTTTATGGGCTTGATTTATGAAAATGATGTGAATGTGAAACTAGTGGTGTTTGGAAGAGATGAAAAAAAAAACTTTAGAGAATTTATATGAAAAAGAAAATTAGATACTTCGAATTTAAAGCAAAAGCTTGTAAAATCTTTGTGAAAATCAACTTTTCAAATGAATTTTTCAAGATCTTATAACTCAAAGTTTCCTAAAAAAAAGTGATTTTCATTTCACGATGGAAAACTATTTATATTTTCAGAAAAGAAAGAAAGAACTTTGAAACTAAAACTCTTTTCTTTTTGCAAACAAACAACCTAGGCTACACTATCAAACTAGGTGCATAATTAAATGCAAAATTCTTTTTGATTTTTTGAACTGCTTTTACAAGAAAAGCCAAAGTAAAAATTATTTTTTGTTTTTCAAAACATGAAACAGGAACAAGAGAAAATAGAAACCAAGATTGGCATAGAACCTAGGCCAACTGTGTAAACACATAGATTCAAAAGAAACCAAAGGATGATCTAAAACTTGAAAATTCACTTTAAACCTCTATGGAAAACAAAAGAAAACCAAGAAAATAGTTGAAACCAAAATTTTAACCCAAGATAAGCCCACTAACAGAGACTTTGTAAAGTCTAATAAATCCCTGAGAAGCCCAAATCTTTTGTCAGGAAAGAGAAAAGCTCCTCTTTTTTTTAAACACCTTCAATACACAAAGACATGGGTTGTTGCACCGGCAGATTGTGTATGTACGTGGGTTGTCTACTATGCAGACTGTCTATGTATGCGGGTTTTCTACTTTGCAAACTATGTATGTACGTGGGTTGAGCCAAAGTAGAGCACGTACACCTCTAAGATTTTTCAAAAAATAAAAATACTTGGCAGACAAACTGGGAAGGGAAAGCGGGTAGGCACCTTGAAGGTGACCAGAGACCCTAAAATGACTCAGTAAACTTGATAAAAACTCAAAAGAAAATAAAGAAACCAATTAAAACCAAAACAACTCCCACTAAGACCCTAGAGAGACTCCCAAGTGGAGTCGCCAATTCTATTAGCAAGGAAAATGCCCCTATTACTATACCGGTTCAAAATATAGGTAGAGCATTGATATCCCTTAAAAGACAATCCTATTTCTAAACTACCCAAAACTATCTGAATAAAGAGACAAAAAAGAATAAGGAAGATTAGTAAGTGTACCTGTGGTCCTAACGTCCGATGTAGACTTCCTTCAACTTGTTAGCTTCCCGAAGTTGAACTGCAAGAACACTTAGGCATACAATGCTACAAATATACAACCTCTAATTATCCCTGTTAGAATTCATATATAAATGTAGATACATTAATCAATGAAGATATCAAGACACAATATATTGGGACAGGAAAAGGATTATTTTATTCAAACTAAATATTAAAATATTGTACAACCTTCTTATCAACGATGCTCCGTGAACTTGGTTCAGTCTCCTCTTACTGTTGCTCCAAGTGCATAATTCCATACTCACCTCTCACAATAAACTACTCTCTTTAGGAAAAGGGAAGGGATTGCATAAAGAGAAGGGGCTATATGGGGAATGTTGAGGCCAAATCTCAGAAAGGGTTGCAAAAACTTATGCAAGGAGGGGAAGAGATTTTGGCAGAGTTTATTTTTTCTAATGCTTGATGTTAGAATGGGACCTTAAGACCTCATTTTATATGACAAAATAATAGTTATTCAGTTTGGGGACGGGATACAATGGGTGAATTGGTTGGTAAACCCTCAATAGCCCGTAAAATCCATCGAATTCCTTGAAAATTTTTATTTTTTGAAAATTTTGGAGGTAAACGCGGGTTGTTTAGTACGAAGCTATCATATGTATGTGAGATTTATAGTATGAAAATAGTATGTGTATGAGATCAGTAGTGAAAAAGGGTGTGTACATGTTCCAAAAAATGTTTTTTTAAACAAAGATCCGCAACAGTAATTTGGAAAATTGTGCAAGTAGAAAATCCAATTCCATGTATGCACAAGTAGGGAATTTTAGGTATATAACAATATCTAGTGTGGAGTCTTGTCATCCAATGTTTATGAGTGTTATTGATTGGCCAGATAATATGCAATACCCATTGCCTCTACCCAAAAAAAAAATCCTAAACCGACACCACTGAGCATGCACCTTATTTTTTCCATCAACGTCATATTCATCCTTTCAAGAACTCCATTCTACTAAGGTGTATATGGAGTATTATTCTTCTTTTCTATACCACACTTCTTACAAAATTATTCAAATTCATTTTCGTAGAACTCTCCAACAAATTAACCTTCCTCAACACCTTAATTATTTTATTTGTTTGATTCTCCACAAGAGCCTTAAACTCTTTAAACCTATCAAAGACTTTATATTTATTCTTGAGGAAATATGTCCATGTATTCCTTTAAAATTCATTTGTAAATGAGACATAGTACACATATTTCCCCAGTAATGGAACCAACACAGGTCCAAACACATCATTGTGCACCAGCTGTAAAATTCCCTCTACCCTTTTTGCACCAGAAGGGGATCTTACCCTATTCTTCATCCCATATACACAACGTTCATAGAAATCAAAATCCAAAGAGAGGTTATACATACCTTCAACCATACCTTTACTATGTAGTAGTTGAAATCCCTTCTCTCTGATATTCCGCAGTCTTTTATGCCACAACTTATCCTTTTCTCCAGAGACTGTAGGATTTTTTACTTCTTCGACTCCAATCTCAGGAATAATGGAACTATTACACCCATCACTAATAGTTCTTCCATGCAGCATATACATAGTCTAATATGAACTCCCTTCAGCAAAACATCCCTCCAGTAACACCATTTCTCCTCAAAAAATCCTACAGGTTTCTTTCTCAAACATTTTTTTTACCTCTGCATCATCCATTTTGCTTACATAAATCAAATTTTTGGCCAATATTGGGATGTGCAAAACACCAGGTAGTGTTCTAATCCTTCCATCCATGATCTTCAAATTGACTTTTCCTTTTCCTATGATTTTGGCTATTGATTCATCACCGAGTAAAACATCACCTCCATTATACTTTTCATATTCACAGAACCACTCCCTATAGGGAGTCATATCAAAGGATGATCCTAAGTCAACCAACCATGTCTCGTGATTTACATGTGTTCTTTATGAAGCCAACTATACATCCCCTCCTTCCACGGATTTTTTTTCTTATGTAAAGGAGAATCTTCAGATCCATTCCCTGTCTCAACAATTTTGGATCTACATTGCTTCTTATAGTGCCCTTATTTTCCACATCTCCAGCATACCTTTACAAACTTTCCGAGAGATTTAGATCTCTTGCTTCAGGACTTAGATATACTTATTTCCTAGGGGTTTCCTCTTTCAAATAATTCATCTGTGCTATGTTCTTACATGTTCTGTTTCCTCATCTCCTCTGACAACAAGGATGAGATCACTTCATTGAAAATTAAAGTAGTTGTATTACTACCTATGGCCACAATTAGACTATCCCATGAGTATGGTAATGAGAACAGTAAACTAATACACTTGTCTTCATCATAAATATTAATATCAACATATAATAGATGACTTACCACAATATTGAAGGAATTCATATGCTATATCACCAAGTATTCATATTTCATTTTCAAGTTATATAGCTTCTTCCGCATGAAAATTTTATTTACCAGGGACTTATACTAATATAAAGTCCCCAAATTATCCCATAATGAATTGGTTTTAGCTTCCCCTGACACATTTAGTAACACTAAATCTGAGAGACACAACTGAATTGTTCTCTTCGCCTTCTGATTCAATTTTTTCTAATCTTTTGTTGATGCTCCTATAGGTGAAATACCTGGATCCAACATGATCCACTGATCTTTATCTACGAACATATATTCCATATTGAGCTTCCACAACTCAAAACATTTCCCATTAAATTTATAAATCTTTGTTTTTGAACTGCTCATCATTTCTTTTCACCTAAAGAATCAATATCATAAACATCGTAACAAGGTTTATCACAGACACAAGCCAAACCCTTAGCCACAAAGGAATCCCTCTAAATATAATAATTGCTATGATACCAAGTGTATCTTTTAACCTTGTACAATTAATTACTGCACACATATTCTTAATAAAATAGAAAATATACAATGGCACACACACACATTACACATAGATTTTTACTACGGAAACCCAAACCGGGAAAACCAACACCCTGTTTAGATCCACACCTCTAATTTTCTATTTATCATATTCATTGTTTACAATAAAATATACATATAGAATCTTGCAACATCCAAATATCTAATCCATTCACCCATATTAGTTAGAAACCCTAAATCTTTAACCGTAACTAGAAAACCATCGACAAAAACCATGTGCCAAAAAACCACCAAAAACGAACCCCATTTTCTCCCATATCAGTGTATAGTACATGGGCTCAATTTTGCAAAGAATATAACACATACCCAACAAACATTAGGGTTGAAATATTCCTTCCTAGTTGATGCAGGAGCATCCACACTTCATCAAATGAACCAGCGCGAGGAGAAAGAAGAGACAGTTGGACAAGCCAGCAAACCTCAAATTTTGAATTCTACCTTGGTATTGTTGCGTCGCTGTTTAACTAAAGGTATTCAAAGCTGAGCGCACTTGTATTGTATTATGGATAGGAAGGAATTTAATGGTTTTAATGCTGTTAGATAGAAATTAGCTGTAGATTAGACAGTTTTTACTTCCAGGAGGGAAAACGAATATAGGCACCCTCCTTGTATAATTGAGATTATTATTCAGCATTAGAAAGAGGAGCAAGAGAGAGTAGAACAGAGAACTTGGGAAGAACACCTATGTACAGATTGAATTAATAGAAGAAAGACTGTGATTTCAATCCCATGGATGTGTTTGATCTCTGTGTGTTGTTGATATTATTTTGTTGCATACTTGCTTCTTTATATGCTTATCTTCTATATGCTGCGTACGTGATTGCATATCAGGTTCGAAACCTGAGAGAATGAGGGAATAAGTTCCAATTGTTTCACTGTTTGAACCAGGAGATTCCTGCATAGAGTGCAGTCGAATTCCTCCACATAGAGTGCGTTGAGGAGGTTCAATAGTGAAGCTCCTATTCTCGTCGACCAGGGTTGTGTTGGGTTATTCAAACCGTGCAGGTGAGTGCAGGTCGGATTGAAAGTCTCAGAGATGAGTCTGAGAGAAGGAGGACTGGACTGCTGTTGACAGGATTGTACAGGGTCTAGACGACTTCAAATCTTTGAGAGTTGTTGGAAGTCGAGCACCGAAAGTGCGTAAGAAGTCTCTGAAGGAGTCAGAGGAACAAATCTCAGGAGGGATAGTTCCTTGCAAGTATCGTGGGAACAGACCCAGGTGGAGCGTGAACATAATCGACGACTTGAAATCCCTGTGAAGGTTTGCGAAACCCTGAGGATCGTCAGATCAAGGAGGAGCTACGCGGGGGTTAACCCTTAAGCACAGGCGAGGAGGATAAAGGTCCATCGGGCTTCGGTGGTTCAGCGTTCGGGGTTTTGCAAGGACTGTGACCTTGTGCATCAGGAGACGCGAATTCCCGAATCGCGATTTCCCGATAGCACGAGCGGGAGACAGGTGTCAAGGCATTAGGCCTCACCATGAGGTGTTGACAGGTGGCATCGTAAAATCGGGGTTCGGGGTTTTGCGATGCAAAAGAATTGTGACCGGTGAAATCGCGACCTGCGATTCCTCGATAGAATCACAACTGTTGATTTGTGGAACACGCGTCAAAGGATCCCTTGGAGTCAGGATTCGGAGAATTGGGGTTCTCGACGTCAAGAAATTCTTGCATCTCGGATTTGCGATCCGCAAAATCCCGAAGTGACGTGGAAAAGTGGGACCGTAAGAGCTGGTGGAGTATAGGTGTCATCGGGGTTCGGGGTTTGGAATTGTAGGTGAACTGTGTTCGTGTGAACCGTGAATTCCCGAGTCGTGATATCTCGATATCCGAAAGGGTTGACCCGTTGACCATCAGGGTTCGGGGTTTTGAGTTGCATGTGTTTGCGCTCACAGAATTCGCGAGATCGTGAATTCCAATTTCTCGATTTCCGAAGGGGAGATCGCCGAAGGAGCTTACTGTGGGTAGTGGACTCCCGAGTGGTGAGGAAGAGTACTTTGACTCTTCGGGCCCGTTTGTGAAGAAGGTCCTGGTGGGAGCGGCTTGCTCGGTGAGGGGCAGGTTCCGTCAAGTGGTATCAGAGCCGGAAAAGGGTTTCTCTTTGCTTTAGTAGTAGAGAGAAGAAATTTGCCATGCCGCCCAGGAGGGAGAGGCAGTCACCTGATCGTGAAGACAGGGATGCCCGAAGAAGAGGCAGGCAATCACCCAATCCAGAGAAGGGGAGGGAATTGTCCAGGGAAAGAAGCAGTCATGGGAAGAATATAGAAATGGAGAGGGAAATACGAAATCTCCGTGCTAGAATGGAAGATATGGAAGCAGCGCAGAGGCGCACAGCAGATACAAGAGATCTGAGTGACCCCGAAGGTGAAGCTGATGTTTTACCGCAAGGTGGAGTTGCAGCAGAAGATGCAGCCAATGAGCGATTAATCAAGGCTATCGCCAGGATGAGCGCAAAGGTGAGGATGGACATTCCAGCTTACGAGGGAATCCTGGATGAAGAAGAGTTGCTGGATTGGATCCGATCACTCGACACCTACTTCGATTACGAAGATATCGAAGAGGACAAGAAGGTGAGGCATGCTGTCACTAAATTGAAAGGACATGTAGCCTTATGGTGGGATGAGCTACAGGCAGACAGGCGTTCCAAAGGAAAACATAATATAAAGAGCTGGGACAGGATGATCGCTAAGATGAAAGCGAAATTCATCCCCAGAGACTATCATATCACTCTGTTCAGGCAGATGCAGAACCTGAGGCAGAAGTTGATGACAGTGAAAGAGTACACCGAGGAGTTCTACAGGCTCAACATTCGAGCTGGTCATCGGGAGAGTGATGACAAAAAGGTGGCGAGATACCTGAATGGTCTTAGGTATGACATTCAGGATGAATTGAGCATGGTCACCATCCGAACGGTTGAGGAAGCGTACCAGATGGCTTTGAAAGTTGAGGAGAAGCTGGGCCGCAAGCAGGGACAATGAGGGCGAGGCAGAAGCCAGCCCCAAGGCAAGGAAGTTGCCCAAGAAAGAACTCAGAAGCCCAAGGAGGATTGGAAGAGGCCTCAGGGTAAAGCTGAGAAAGGTGGAACCTCACAGCAAAGGCAGCCACAAATTGAACAAAGGCAACAATATGCTGAGCCGAGGAGGCAACATACTGAGTAGGGTGGCGGATATGCTGACGTAAATACATTTCCTCGCACTCGAGGTAGAGGTAGAGGACGTGGAGGAGTCATCACATGTTTTACATGTGGGAAAGACGGACACAAGGTCTTTGACTGTCCAGAGAGGAAGATGGACAGAGGAAACGCTCATGTTGCTGAGGCGTGATGCCGAAGATGAAGACGCTGGAAGTGGAAAGTCACTGACAGTGCATAAAGTTCTCTTGAAACTTGAGAAAGAGGTGGAGGACACAGCGCAAAGATGCAGACTATTTCGGACGACTTGCAAGATCAAGGGCTGGAAATGCAAGGTCATAGTGGATAGTGGAAGCACCGATAATCTCGTTTCTACCGAGATGGTGGAGAAGCTAGAGCTGAAAACGAAGAAACGCCTGAGTCCATACAAAGTGTCATGGTTGCAGAAAGGACACCAGGTATGTGTTACAAAACAATGCTTGGTCAATTTTAAAATGCATGAATATAGGGATGAAATTATGTGTGACGTTATACCCATGGATGTCTATCATGTATTATTGGGAAGACCATGGCAGTTTGACAGAAATGTGGTTCATGACGGAAGGATGAACACCTATACCTTGGAGAAGGATGGGAAATCACATACCTTGCATCCGGTAAAGGATAAGGAAGTGAAGCCGGAAGTGATCAGTGCCATACTTCTCATGAGTGGGAAGGAACTTCTCACAGAGCTGGAGAAGGATGAGGATCCACAATTCTTTGTTGTCAGGAAGCCGAGAATTGTCCTGACAAGCACAAGAGTGGATGACTTGCCGGACGAGATTCAGGAACTGCTTGGAGAGTTCGCTGATATCATCGTGGACGAACTACCTCGTTCGTTGCCACCGATGAGGGGTGTGAGTCACCACATTGACCTCATACCCGGAGCAAGTCTACCAAATAAGGCAGCGTACAGGTTGACACCTCCGGAGAATGAGGAAGTCAAAAGGCAGGTACAGGATCTGCAGGATAAGGAACTGGTGAGGGAGAGTCTTAGTCCATGTGCCGTTCCAACGGTACTAAGTCCAAAGAAGGATGGAGGCTGGAGGATGTGTATAGACTCTAGGGCGATTAATAAGATCACCATCAGGTATAGGTTTCCACTGTCAAGAATGGACGACTTGATGGATTGCCTGAGCGGGCAAATTATTTTTCGAAGATAGATCTCAAGAGTGGATACCATCAGATCTGGATGAGAGAGGGAGATGAGTGGAAGACGGCCTTCAAAACAAATGAGGGTTTGTATGAATGGTTGGTCATGCCGTTTGGGTTGACAAACGCGCCAAGCACTTTTATGAGACTGATGAATGAAGTCCTGAGGGAGTTCATTGGCAAATTTGTGGTCGTATACCTGGATGATATTTTAATTTTCAGCAAGACAAAGGTTGAACACTTGAGGCATTTGGCCATTGTGATGAGAAGACTGCAGCAGGAGAAACTGCTGATCAATTTGAAGAAGTGTTCCTTCATGCAGACAGAACTCATTTATTTGGGCTTTGTAATCTCGGCAAATGAGTTGAAGATGGATC
>ML777005.1:641737-655851 GCA_009831015.1 Picea engelmannii
TTGTATTATGGATAGGAAGGCATTTAATGGTTTTAATGTTGTTAGATAGAAATTAGCTGTAGATTAGACAGTTTTTACTTCCAGGAGGGAAAACGAATATAGGCACCCTCCTTGTATAATTGAGATTATTATTCAGCATTAGAAAGAGGAGCAAGAGAGAGAAGAACAGAGAACTTGGGAAGAACACCTATGTACAGATTGAATTAATAGAAGAAAGACTGTGATTTCAATCCCATGGATGTGTTTGATCTCTGTGTGTTGTTGATATTATTCTGTTGCATACTTGCTTCTTTATATGCTTATCTTCTATATGTTGCGTACGTGATTGCATATCAGGTTCGAAACCTGAGAGAATGAGGGAATAAGTTCCAATTGTTTCACTGTTTGAACCAGGAGATTCCTGCATAGAGTGCAGTCGAATTCCTCCGCATAGAGTGCATTGAGGAGGTTCAACAGTGAAGCTCCTATTCTCGTCGACCAGGGTTGTGTTGGGTTATTCAAACCGTGCAGGTGAGTGCAGGTCGGATTGAAAGTCTCAGAGACAAAGTCTGAGAGAAGGAGGAGTGGACTGTTATTGACAGGATTGCACAGGGTCTAGACGACTTCAAATCTTTGAGAGCTGTTGGAAGTCGAGCACCGGAAGTGTGTAAGAAGTCTGTGAAGGAGTTAGAGGAACAAATCTCAGGAGGGATAGTTCCTTGCAAGTATCGTGGGAACAGACCCGGGTGGAGCGTGAACATAATCGACGACTTGAAATCCCTGTGAAGGTTTGCGAAACCCCGAGGATTGTCAGATCAAGGAGGAGCTACGCGGGGGTTAACCCGTAAGCACACGCGAGGAGGATAAAGGTCCATCGGGCTTCGGTGGTTCGACGTTCGAGGTTTTGCAAGGACTGTGACCTTTTTCATCAGGAGACGCAAATTCCCAAATCGCGATTTCCTGATAGCGCAAGTGGGAGACAGGTGTCAAGGCATTAGGCCTCACCATGAGGTGTTGACAGGTGGCATCGTAAAATCGGGGTTCGGGGTTTTGCGATGCAAAAGAATTGTGACCGGTGAAATCGCGACCTGCGATTCCTCGATAGAATAACAACTGTTGATTTGTGGGACACGTGTCAAAGGATCCCTTGGAGTCGGGGTTCGGGAAATCGGGATTCGGAGAATCGGGGTTCTCGACGTCAAGAAATTCTTGCATCTCGGATTTGCGATCCGCGAAATCCCGAAGTGACGTGGCAAAGTGGGATCGTAAGAGCTGGTGGAGTACAGGTGTCATCAGGGTTCGGGGTTTGGAATTGTAGGTGAACTGTGTTCGCGTGAGCCGCGAGTTCCCGATTCGCGATATCCCGATATCCGAAAGGGTTGACCCGTTGACCATAGGGGTTCGGGGTTTTGAGTTGCATGTGTTTGCGCTCACAAAATTCGATCGCAAATTCCGATATCCTGATTTCCGAAGGGGAGATCGCCGAAGGAGCTTACTGTGGGTAGTGGACTCCCGAGTGGTGAGGAAGAGTACTTTGACTCTTCGGGCCCATGTGTGAAGAAGGTCCTGGTGGGAGCGGCTTGCTCGGTGAGGGGCAAGTTCCGTCGCTAGTACAATTCAAGCTACCTTAACCAATAACAAGAGAAAATATTGACTATATTAAAATTTTAATTTATATCCTATCATCTAAGCCTTTATTTATATTTGAAAAAGAGACTTATTTAAACCTTGCAATCAATCTATTGATTGATGTAGTTTCTCCCATAACTTCCTAATTTTTTATGTTTTGTTCCAATGGTTTGATTTCCCTCATAGACAATTCAAATCCCCTATATCAACAAGGATTTTAATTGCTTGAGGTCATTAAGGATTCATCCAAGTGTTGGAAGCTTTGAAAATGGTTAATATACAAGATCCCTCAGTTTTTTCAATAATTCATCAAGGTTGTATGAAGTCATAAATGAGGGAGATCACCCTTCTCTTTGTAGATCAAATTCCTGCACTATTATCCTTTGTAGACTACATTAGTTATCAACTGAAATGTCATTAAAAATCACCTAAGATCAAGTACATCACACACATATTAAAAATCACCTAATATCAAGTACATCACACACGTACTTGGAATTCAAGAAAATTATATTAATTAGGTTAGTACATGTCATAATGTTTACGGGTGGTTTACGATGGTATTTGAAAAGAATGAATGTTTATCATGGATATTTTGGCCTAGGGAAGAAATGTGTTAACTGTAGATATAGGATGGGCCATACAACAGGAAATTTGAAGGCTCGTCAATGTTGGGTATGTGTTATATTATTTGCATGAGTAGTAGTGGTTGAGCGCATGCATCAGGCACGCAGGGGGGTACAGGGGGGCGAATGCCCCCCGTGCGGGGGTTCGGGGACAGCGCCCCCTAGAATTTATTTTTTGCCTCAGAAAATGTGTCACATATTTTAGGTGGTTTTTCGGCACATGGTTTATTTGCCGATGGTTTTCTATTTCCAGTTAAGGAAATAAGGTTGTTGACTAATCCAGGTCATTGGGTTAGGGTTTTGGATGTCGATGGCTACTATATGTATATTGTATTGTAAACAATGTATCACCATGAATGAATATAGAATATGTTGGTTTTCCTGGTTTGGGGTTCCAGGGGAAAAAATCTCTATGTAATGTTTGTATTTTCCATTGTATCTTTTCTATTCTTTTACTGAATATCTGTTTGCAGTAGATATTGTACAAGGTTAAAATCAACAGTCAACACCTACACATTAAGAAGTGAATTATGCATTCAAATCATGTGATGCATTCATACATCAATAATCTAAATTAAATCTTCAAAGGCTTGAAATGGTAGAGGTTAAATATTTGGTTAATTTTGTGCTCAAGAACCTAATTTCCATGCTTGAAGCCCCTTATTCAATTCTCTATATGATGTCAAGGAAGTATGTTTTATGATGTGGTAGGGTGTTGTTTATGTGTATGATGTTATAAGTAATTGATTTGTGGAATATAGTTAATTATTGGATGATTGATAAGGACACGGGTAAGTACTATTCAGAAAACTTTGTATCATGCATTCCCTTGGCACTATGGACTTAGTGGAGTTGCTCCATATATTTAATGGATAAGTCATGATCTAGGCCTGAAAACACTAGAAGGGTTAGTGTGGGATCCTCCCTAGGGGTGTAATGGGTGGCATAAGAGCCCATTAGTAATAATAATGTAGGTATGGTGGCCATTCAATGTAAGGTAGACTAGGTACATTATATTTATTATTATTAAATAAGGCCTACTAGGTAGTTAGCATCGCATAAATGTAATGTGTCCTCATTAAAGAAGTCCCACTAGGTAGTTATGATGTGGTTATTATTAATATTTTATAGCTATCTACAAATAATGATGGGTTCCTCCCTGTGAATCATGTATCAGGATATATTATATTGGATATGATATCAATCATAGATTTCCCCCTTGAGGAGGCAAGTGAATAGGATTTTATCCTTCCATAAAAGGATCATTATATGGTGTTTCTCACCATTAAGGGTATTTTGATATATGAAGTTGAGGGGATTTTGTATCACATTTTTGGATATATTGTTTGTAAAATTCAATTTTAAGAGTTAAAGTTCACTACAAGTGGTATCAAAGCCCTTTCTTTGGAAAGAAGTAGAAGAATTTATTTTTGTTTTCAAAATTTCAAGGGGACAATAGGTCAATGACATTGAGATCTATTTCTAAGAATTTTGTATAGAATCCAAAGAAACAAATTTCAAATCAATATTCCTCTCACAAAAAATACATGGTTAAAAACAATTCTCAAGACATAGTCTAGGAAGTGAAGATATTCCATATTTAAAAACAATGATTCTAGGGTTTTTCTAGTGACAACTATGAGTATTGTAGAGGAGATATATTAATTTGATAGAAAAAATAGACCATGGAATATCATAATTTGGTTTATAATATAAATTCAAAGAAGTCTCATAATAGTTATATGTGTTTCAAGTTGGGGTATTAAAATTGTTATGGGAAATTCTTGTGATATGATTATCTATTTGCTTACAATAAGATTCTAGCAACATTAATATTGATAGAATCACACCAGTGATGAAATTTCAGAATTAGATTTATGATTGAGTTTCATAGCAAAGTTCAGGAAGTTAGGGCCATTTAAAATTTGCAGTCTCAAGACCCTAATGGAACCAAAAAATGGAAATGTTGAGGAACATACACTGGGAGGATTGAATGACATTATTTAGAAATATGTAGAACATATTTCAAGATATTCAAGAGGGTGTCTAACAAATTTAGGAGTGCTTTAAGAAAATTAGGGAGATCCATATCATTATGGAGATGCATGAACCTCTACCACAAATTGAATCTTATAAAAAATATTTATTCTATAAGCAATATGACATGCAAGATCCTATTGTAAGTGTTGATAATACAAACTGTTATAGGTTAAATAGAAAATTATTGCTAATATTATTGTTGCAAATGGATAATAGTGTGGGAAATTAAAAAATCATTATGTTCTTGCAATTTTATCCCTTTTAACATTAAGAAATGTGCTCAACATTGTTGAACTTGGTTTCAGACACACCCATGAAGACATAGATGGAACTTATGAGAGGTTATCAACTCAAAAAAATAGAAATATATATTTTCATTGTTAGAGACAATGGGAACTTATGGGATATGTGAGGACCACAATTCCTTCATCTCATATTTAATTAATGAATTATTAGACTTCAAGGGCTTTGTGGATCTATACCTATTGGGTGGATCAATTCTTCGAATTCTAGCTCATTGATGGAAGGATAGTTATAATATATAATGCATCAATTTGGGATGAAAAGTGGTCACCCTCATGTTAATTTATGACATTCCTTTCTTCATGGCCATCTAGACTTACTTACAAGGTAGAATTAAATGTAAAATCTACAAGTAAAGATACCTTTTGATATGGAAGAAATAAAGAATGGATTAGAAACATATATTTCATTATAAAAGAAAGGGATTGAGAAGGGAGGGGAAAAAAATTGGCATCCCAAAATAACTTATTGGGAGAATATCTTAAAATCTTTGGGAAATCCCTTTTTGAGCATTCTACACTCTACAAATAATTTCTAGCCATCCATAGTGTAAGGAATAAGAAATAATTCTCCTATACAAGCCACACATGAAGCTATAGAAGCATACTTGAGGGACAATTTCCACACAAGTTAGGATTGATACTTTGAATCTCTATGTAACAAGTCTAGAGATCCATTCTCTTTAAAGGATGATATTGTTGAGGGCCAAATGTTCATAGTATGATCATCAAATCCAGATTGTGTAATATGGTTGGGTAGGACAAAGGGAAGTGTTTACCAATATTCATTGTGCTACCATTGAGTCTTACAAGGTAGAGGTTGAGTAGTGGAAATCAATTGAAACATCAAAGGTAAACAAAGTTTTGTATAAAAAATGTTTAAATAAAAAAAACCAATGGATTGTTGGTTTTGAAGAAAATATTTCCATTGATGTTTATAACATCATATGGGCATCGACACCCAAGGTAGAATGGACATGAGAGAAAATAAAAATAATTGAGAAGGGATAATTTGCAACAAATAAGAAAAAAAATGGATGGTTACCAAAGTGAGAGTTATGTTGATCAATGAGACTTTACTTGAGAGAATAACTTCTTTGTCATCCTTTAATGACCAATATTCATGTAAGAACTCATAAATTATATACTTAGTCAATTTTAATTAATATATATTTCTTCAGGTAAATCTATTGAAGGTTAATTTATCTTCTATCCTCACTCGAGATGTGCGTTTTATCAATAACGTTTCTGCAATAAAGAAGTTATAATTATTGTAGTTAAGGTAAGGAAGTTGGTAAAAAGGACCGACTCATAGTCAACCTTTTTCTTAGATGGAACGTTATTCTACATTGTGTTAAATACTTTAAAAAATGTAAAACTTTGCAATGCAATCATTGATATCACTTATTTTTATTTTATCGCATATCTTCAATCTTGATATATTTAGCAATGTGTTTTATAGCGATATTATGCATACACATACAAAAATAAAATGTTGACATCTGTACATTAATCTTGTTTTTAGATATGATATACACATTAGAAAAAAACAAAATGTTGAAATTTAAATACACATTGCAGCAATTTGATACTAACACTTGTGAAATTGAAAATAAGAATTTATGAATCAAAACCGACACTTTTGCATTTCAAAATTTTCACTTTTGGAATCAAAAATCACACTTTTGGTATCAAAACTATTTGAAATTCATAGATTCACAATAAATTTCACACTTTGAAAAACCAGTATTCACACTTTTATAATACAATTTTGCACTTTAGAAACACTAATATTGACACTTTTGAAATCAAAATTTATAGTTTCTTAGTTTAAATTCTTGGTCATAAGACCAAATTTAATGAATTTGGCGTTTTTTAGGAGATAAGGATGGAACTAACAACAATTCAATCAACTTCTTATATCAAATCCATTTCATGTCTTTATATATGTGTACATATCTTTTCATGCAATAGCCTATATAAAGTTGACATTTCTCATTAATATTTAAATATTATAAAAATAATAGTTACAAAAAATAACAATAAATTAAATTAATAAATGAGTATACTTATATAATAATTAAATTAATAGTAATTAAATTAATAGTAATAATTACATAATTAATAACAATTAAATTAATAATAAGAATTATAAGCATTGCTAGTAAAGTAGTTGGAAGTATAGATTGAATATTGAAGCAACAAGTTTGCACAAGCTCCAGACAAGGTGTTGAAGAGGGGGGTAGCTCTACGGGGAGATGGGAAAATTATTACGCTTTTTGCAGGTCAAAATTATCTCCATTGACATTATTTGATAACTATATAGTGGGTTGATAGGAAGTAATGGATGAATAATTAATTGACTATGGTGATGGGGACACTTGGGAGTCTCCTTCTATCTACTGTATCGATGAGGAGTTTCAAGAAATCCTACGTTGTACTAGGGACTCTTCTACGAATTCCACGGGAGAAGAGTAGACCCACGTGTTGGATTCAGAGAGGAAAATCGGTGTGAAATAAGTGGAAGGGAGATCTATTGTGGTAAAAATGGATCTAGGTGGTCCTGGGATGGAATTCAAATCACAGGACCTATTAAGTAATGTCCCAAACTCTAGAGATAATTCAGGCACTATTGCTCAGGATGATAATACTTCTAAGATCTGGTGGAAGCATAAATTCATTAAGGAAAGGGATGATAGTGTTAGTATGGTTCTAGGGAAAGATATTGGTATAGAGATGGTAGAGTATTTAACCACTCGGGATCTAGTTTGAAAATTTATGGGAAAGATGGTGTCAAGGATCTGTTTAATCGTCTAGATTGGCGTCAGATGGAGGGAGATTTTGGGTTATCTACTGAAATTCCATATCATGGTTAAAGGTTGGATCTACTTTGAGTTTAGGTTTGAGAAGGATGTGGAAGTAGTTTTGGCACGAGATTGGATATGGGGTCTATCCATTCTTGTTCTAAAGAGATGTCTTCAAGGTTTTCATCCACATTTGGATCCTTTTGTAATAAAACACTTATGGTTTTTTCTCCCAATGTTCCCATTGGAACTTTGGTCACAAATTGTGTTTGAATCAATCATCAATACTCTAGGTAATTCATTTTTCTTTGATGATCAAAGTCTATGTCAAGAGGATAAAAGGGTAGCTAGGATGCTTGTTGAGATGGATTTAATTAAAGGGATTGTACCTAAGTTGGATATCATTTGGAAATTCCAATCCTTCACCCAAACCCTTCCTTACTGGAATATGCCCTTTAGACGATCAAAGTGTCAGGAGGTTGGACACTTAAGGCATGAATTTTTGGTGGTTTCAAACCTCCTAAAGATACATCAAAGGGGGGAAAAAACCTTAGATGACTCTTTTCCAAATGGGGGTAATCGGATTTACTCTTTGGCGACCCCATAAAGGAGAAAAGGGAGAAGAAATATGTTCATAATTGAGTCTGAATGGATTTCTAGGTTGACACAACAATAAGGTTGGTCAAGAGGCATTAAAGTTGAAATTGGGAATGAAGGATAAAGGTATGTTTTTTCATTCCTTTACTCTATCAAAGGAGCTCATATCAGTTTCAAATTCCAAATTCATGTCTTCATCCTTTGTTCAAGAGGTCCCCAAGTATACTTCTAAAGGATCTGTTGAGGGTGTCACCACTTTGTAAATTCCAAGGAAGAGGTTAGATTTAATAGGACTAGAGGTATGTTTAGAATTTGATAAGGCTCCCTCTCCATCTCTTTATTTTCTAAAGTATCCATATTCTAGATATCAACTATGTTCACATAAATCCAAGGGCTTGGCAGAGCAAGGGATTGTGGAAGGAGGTATTTCTAAGTGTGTGGAGCCTCTGGAGCATCTCGGGCTCAAGTATTTTCCATCAAAAGACGAAATTAGAGCCTAAAAGAAGGTGATGTAAGGAATACAATAGACCATATCTATGTCACTTAGAGAGGATAATCTCTCTACCAAGGTTCCTCCATAATTATTCTTTCTTTGAAGGTGAGAGGGGTGGGGGGTGCCCCAAAGAGACTATCCCTCAGAATATTGATCACGTTGTATAAACCAAATATCCTACTATTGCAAGAAACCACGGTTCCTAGTGCTAGGGCGATTGAGTTAATGTCCTCACTTAACATAGTTACCAACTTAATAAGAACTATACAGATTTCTCATTTTTGGGGGGGTCTAATTTTTAACCTTGTTTTTAAAAATGGTGCTACTAGTAACACCCCGCCTCCGTTTTTAGGTGGTTTTTCGATATTTTAAATTTTTTGATCCACAATGTTTCCACATTATTTTTTTAATGCTTATTTTTCATCTATTTTCAAATTTTTCAAATTTTTATTTTTATTTTTTATTCAACAATGTTTTTAGTCATTTTTTCATGCTTCTTTCAATCTTAAAAATATTTTTTACCATTTAGTTTCTTGAAATTACAATTTTTCATATAATTGTGTCTCCTTAATTAATTTATTGTTCCATACTTTTAAAATATAGTGGAAAACATCATTTTTAACACATTTTCTACCTTTATTTCAATACATAGAAAGAAATTGTAGTTAAATAACACTATTTTTCAATATTTAGCAAAATAATATATAGTTTATAGCCATATATAATAAAAAAAAAACTATAAATTGTGATACCTATTCTTTTAAAATATCATGTCAAATAAAACATTTTTATCGACATAATGAACAAAAAAAGTAAAAAATTTATAAAAAAAAATTATCATTTTCTTTCATATTTTTATACATTTGAAGTAAAAAAAATGACAAAATTTAATAAAATTTTCCAATGTATAGTGATTCACATACAAATAAAATGAAAAAGAAAACAATAAAAAGATTCATCACAAAACAACAATAGATACATCTTCATTCTTATTTTAAAATCTGAAATTCAAAACATTATAGTTATAGCTCATCAAAAAATTGTGAAATTGAGCATCGTGTTCAAGGGAATATTAAAACTAATCAACAATATCATATATCCCAAATTCATCATTCTCAACAGAAATATTACCATCTTCTTGGACATCATTTTCTGCTTCCATTGTGTCATTTTGTTCTTCCATTGGCTCTTTGATATCCGCAAGTTCTCCAAAGTGATCCTTTCCAATCATTTATCCTAATGGTACTTGAGGTTCCTTTGACATTTTTTCCACCTTTGATTCACTAAAATCTCATTTCCTCAAGCTAACTTCTTTCGTTTCATCTGGAAGAGCTGGAATAGAATTAATTCTTTGTTGAATAAAACTGCATTGCATTGAGTCACTTTCAATGGATATGCAATTCCTCCCTTTCTGTAAGCAACACTAATGTTGTACCTAATCAACAAATACAAAATAAATAATGAAGTTAAATATTGTAAAAACACATAAATTAAAAATAATATAAGATTGAAGTATGATTTCATCAATATTAGATCATAATTTTTACCTAAACCGAGAACAAATCCAAACCCCAATCACCTTCATTTGAAATTGTATCTATAACATAATTAATTAATTCTTGTGGTTTTTGATAAATGTTAACCATCTCGCCTTTCAATTTTTTTTCCTCATATGTTAGATTTATAACCACAACATTGTATACCAATACACTACTAAGAGTCTCTCCATCCTTTGCATTGACAAAAATAAAATTATAAGAATCATCTTTTGTCTAGGTTGCAAGATGTATACTCTCAAAATCACATTTAAATGATTCTCTATTGGAACTATGAATATCAGGCTTGTGCCTACAACATAAATAAGTGAAAATTCAATTAACTTGTGAATTAATAAAATTGTTTTATAATCTTAATTGTTAAACATACACTTCCATTATCTTACCAAATAAACTACATCATTGTCTTTTCTTTCCCCTTGAAGCTTGATTGTACTAATCCTTGTTGTGTGTTTGAATGAAATACCATAAATCTCCAAAATGGTGATTTTGTAACTTCAGTAAATCCCATAACCACTTTATTGAAATCTTGGTAAGTATACTTGGCTCAGTATCATATCCAATGCTTTGGATATTATAACCATGAGGGATATTCGCAATAACTAGGGAGTATTCTTTTTTAGGAACAATATTTGGAATTTGTTCAAAATCACCTAATATCACTTTATATTGAATAGTTTATATCCCATTGCAAATGTAGTGTTCAAGGGTGTCATCAAGTTGAACATTTTGAACATGTCTCTGTCTTTCTCTTTCAAACTTGTCTTTTTGAATAGAACTTTTGAAAGTTTTAGGTACTCCATCTAGATTCTTCTTTGGCATATTTAATGAAACAAACAAACATATATTTATATATCTATAAATATTGAAATAGAAATAAATTAACTTACAAACGAATAATATGAATGTAATAAATCAACATACATTTTTTAATGCAACAAAAAATTGTTTCAATATTGTTATAGAGCTTGAATCTAGATAGTTGAGTTTAACATCATACCAACTTTATTCATTCAACATATTGACCATTTCCTCTTGTATTCTCATATACACCTTGTGACTAAATAAAAAATAATAATGTTATAATGATATATATAATAAAATACTTAGAACATTGATATGTTAAACTGAAAGAACTAATTTTCTTGTCCTAACATAAATAAAAATAACTCAAAAAAATTACTTTTTAAATTCATCACACATTTCTTCCATTGAAAATTCTCTCAACCTTACACGTGATAATATAGCTATGACAAGTTTATCATCCTTCACTCCTTGTATTGTTCTCCAAGGTGTTATAGTCATATCATCTGGAAGATTTTTTATTTCAGGACCTGTCTTACTTGTGCCACATATCAATGGTTTAACCTTCTTAACTCTCTGGTTTTTTATACTAATATTTTCCCATAGGGTGAATATATCATCTATGAAATTCCATACCTATCCATCTCTAAACCCCAATTGAAAATAGTTATCCACAACTCTAAATACATCACTTACTTTGCGGTTTTTTTCTTTTGTATTTTCATCATCAAGTGGGAATAATATTTCCCTACAATATTGCTTCTGAAACTTGGCATCAATATTTGATCTCTACCCATGACATATTTCAAAAAACTCATTATGGATAAATCTCACCCTTTGAATGAAAGTCATGGAAATTTTGTACTCATTGTGTATGTTATGATCCCATGCTAATAAATTTTCTTATGAATCTGTTAAACCGACATCAATTATGCATTTGATTGTCTCAAAAAGAGGATTATTTGGATATTATTTCATCAATTCTCTTCTAGCCTCTGCAAAATGATTTCCTCCAATCACATAATATTTGTAGTCAAAACAATTTGATTTATCAAATTCTTCCCTCGTAGGAAATTCCATTGGGTCAACAAGAACTAGGTAGTCAACCACATGTTCATATGGATTGTACCTAATCAATTCTTTCAAATTGTGAATATGCAAGTGATGTGGTTTTCTAATTTGATATTTTTCTTGCCCTTCCATGGGTTTATAAATTTGTTTCACATTCAACTAAAATGTGTGGCCATCATCAACTAAGTTCGTCGTCCTCAATCTATTTCGAATGGAATTTTATGTTGTTTTCATAATACCATCCTCTAGATCAACACCTGGTGTCATTATTTATCTGCTACCTTTAGGAATTTTACTATAATACTTCGATCTAATGATGGATTATTGAACATCATCAACGACATTTTATTTCTTCCTCTTATGATTTAAATGGGTTTAATCTAAATCAACGATTTCTTCATAATCAATAGGAATGGACTCATCATCGGTCATCACTCTTTTGCGTTTATCTTTTTTATTCTTTTTTCAATCTAAGGATTGATAACCTCATTGGGACCAATCTCAACAAAATCTTCATTTGGAGTTTCCTCATTTTCAAATGTAACCCTTTTAGGATTTCTAGAATGAGGATTTTTCTTTATGTTTTCATGTTCTTCTTTGTCTACTCTTGTAGATTCAACCTCTGTTACTTTTTGTTTCATTTTCCTTCCTTCTTGTGTCTTTTCTATATGAAAATAGTGGATGACAGACATGATATTATTCTCTGTAGAGTAAATCCCCACTAACATATGTGAAAGTCGTTCAGAAAAATACTATAAAAATAAAATATAACATTTTCATGTTAAATAAAATTAAAAAATTACCATGACACTAATAATAATAAATGGCACAAAAAAAATATAAAAAAAAAAATTACATTGTCTTTCTCAATGTCATCAACGATGGATGCACATAAATTTGAAAAACATGCATTCTTATTATCATTGCTCAATTTGAAACAATATCTAATCTTGATATAAGTTATGCCTTGTTTGACAAGTCCATAAACAATATATGTGGTTGGAACCAAACATATATCTCGTAACAAGCCAAGTTCCTGATAATTTTCGTGCACATGTTCTAATTTGGAACAATACAAATATATATGATCTCCATTGTTTCCTTGCTTATCTTTAACAAACCAAGAATATTCCAGTTTGTTTTCACCTTCCATAGATTTCCACTCTCTAACATTTTTCATTTCCATTGATAGCTCAGGTGTTATGCTATCAATTTTTTGCCTAGCATTCATGGAGGTTCCAATTGCAATTTTGGATGCCATTATTGCGGGTCATGTTCCATATATATTCATAGATAACCTCTTTCCTGTCATTTTTCCTATAGGATAAAAAAATAAAATTAGGCCTTTTACATTATAATAAATTTTAAAAAAAGACATTGAGTATAAGAACTAATTAAAAATAATAATAATTGATCCATGGAGTTATTAGGCCTTCTTAGTAACCACCATGGGCCAAAACTAAAAAAAATAAAAAGATAAAAAAAAATTACAAAACTATACCTAAATTTGTCTTTTTTTTCTTTTTTCTTTTCAAAAACTCTTAAGGATTTTGTTAAAATTTCTTTGAAAAAGGTCTCAATTTTGTAAAAAAGTTGTGATTTTTAAAAAAAACATTAGAAAACATCTAAAAAAATTTATGTTTTTTTTGTTTTTTTTTTTGCATGAAAAATTCTTATGTGATTCAAAGATGATGTTATAATTGTTGTTTTGGTAAATGGTAAGAATTTAAAAAATAACTAACCTCTGAAATGCTAGATTCTCCTTGGATGTCTTCTTGATGTTTTTACCTTGTAGTTTGATCCAAATCCTTTAACAAATATTTTCCAAGATATCACACAATGTAAAAATAAAAAACAAGATTGTGTATATATAACATAGATGATATAAATTATTGTTAGTATAACGAATGTGGGATAAATAAAAATGAAGAAGATTGTCTACATATATACCTAAAATTATATGGATCATCGCTATGTTTAATGAATGTGGGATAAATAAACAAACATGAGAAATATTGTAATTAACAAGTAAATAATGAAATAAAAGAGTAAAAATTGTTTTCAATTTTTAAGGGAAAATAATAAAGGGAAAAATTTGGGAAAAATTTTGGAGGGAAAAAATTGAAGGGTAAATTTTGGAGGGAAAAAATTGAGGGGTAAATTTTGAAGGGAATATTTTGGGGAATATTTGGGGGAGGGGGGGGAGATTTTGG
>ML777005.1:660789-703050 GCA_009831015.1 Picea engelmannii
GGAGTTACTAAAATGAACTAAAACTTGGCAACTTCATTTTAGGAAAGTTATTAAAAGAATGAGAGGGGATCTAGGAACCCTAGGAGTAATTTTAGGAGCGATTAAAGGGGGGTGAGGGAATTGAGTCTTTTAATTATTAAAAAAGAAATAAATTTTGGAGAACCGTGGGGATGAGTGACACTTGGACGACAGAGAATTTTTAGAGGTTGGTCATAAAAAAAATAAATTAATAATGATTTAGGAAAGTAGGTGGGTTTCAAATTTCTATAAAAGAAGGAAGAAGGGATGAACGGTGAGCGTAACGTTACGCTGTCGGATTGAGGCTTGACTGTTTGCTTGTGAGGAGTTGGGAATTTCTCAGCTGTTTTGGAGTGGTAGCTCAGCCTTGGAGGCGAGCTGAGAAGCTAGTGTTATCTCTGGATCTTGTGTGGCCCCTTTGCGGCTCGGGGGGCTAAGGGGGAAGAAGAGTACCCCTAGCGATTGGCTGGGAGGTACCGGTGAGCTCTCTATGGTCGACAAGCAAGAGCGAGGTGGAGCGCGCTGACGACCACCCGAGGACAGCGTTGAGGCAACGGTGTGGTTGTTTTTTTTTAATTGGTAGAATAGGATGAATTATGTTATGTGTTGATATCAATTTATTGATTGCGATTGGATGTAACGACTGTTATATTTTCTACTTGGTGATAAAAGTGTAGCTGCTGCAACTGCTACTTTCATATAAAATACCTCCTGTGAGATATGGTCATTGATGCCATCCTGTGTAGTGATCCCCTATAGGTTTATGATGATGAATTCCATCTAACAAGCTAGGAAGGACCCTCTTGAAATAGAAAAAGAATAAATATACTACTACCACTTCTTCTGTCGTTAAAGTTATTGCCCTTAATTAAATAGAATCAGGAACAGAAATTGAACTCGTTCCTCCATCCCTCTGGATTTTGACGGAGGTTATTGCCGAAACAACTCTTGCTGCCACTGGTCGGAATTGAATGAAAGTTTACCTATCTGAAGTGTATTTCGATATCTGGCATTCTTTTTGCTGTGGGCGTATGAATGATAGTGGGCATTTACATTGGTTTATGGGCGTTGGGTTGATTGCATGGGCTTTCTTACAGGGCGTTTTTATACATTGGGAAAATCTTTATACAATGGTACCGCCGGTTTCTTTTTTTTACAATGGCGTTTTTGTATACCGTGGAATTTTTTTTGTGGGCACATTGTTGTACAGAGGCGTTTTCTTGGGATTTTGGGCATTTTTACTACACACAGTGAGCAGTTCTTACAATGGGCGTTTTTGCAACTATATATTGGGTGTTTTAAATGATCTGGCAATTCGTTTATGATCTGCGTTTTAAACGATCTGGCAATGATCTGGCATTTCGTTTTTCTTTTCCATTCTTGCGTTCCTGTCAACGATGGCACTTCGTTTTTATTTTTTTTACATTCTCGCGTTCTTGTCAATGTTGGCATTTCATTTCATCATTGCTGCATTTGCGCTGAGTGTCCATGATATTCGGTCCCTGTTTTCGAATATTACCTTCTGGAAAAAGTTTTGTTCTCTCTTCCCAAACCCTGACAGACATATTCTCTTTTAATGAAGGACCCTGAACTTCGGATACTCTAATGATGATAATGAACTACGTTGTAACCTAACCAAGTGTCAATGCACCGTGAGTTAACGAAAAGGGGTGGTGTTCGGTTGCTATTGTCTTAGTTATGATATTTCTATTATTGAAACCGATCTTCATAAACTGAACAAACAATATATTCCATTGCATGCAAATGGTTATTACAGTCATGAATACTCGTGTGGGTTGCAGGGACGTAACTTAGTTAATTCAGTATATTCTGTTGCCAATTAATAGAATATAAAAAGTAAGGTCAAATCGTTGGTAATATTGTTATTGCCGCTTACTGCATTGAGTGTTAGTACAGCTTATGTCTGTGTGATAGCAAATTAGAGGTAAGGTCATTATAAATTATTGCAGAGATACCCTGAGATATTGCCAGGATGTCATTACTAATTAGCAGAGCTTGATAAATGTTACAGTTACCGATAATATGTAAGTATGATGCTATGGCTATATATTGACATATTCATTACTTTGTTATCTTTAATTATTGTCTTTTAATATTGATAGTTGTCATTCCGAATATTGCCTTTTAATTGTTGTCATTTTAAAATTTTATTGTTTATAGATTGCCATATTTAATTATGATGTATGTGGTTATTCAAATTGATGTCACCTGTAGTTATGAGGTAAATCCATATATTGACATCTTTAAATTGATGGTTATCTTAATTTATTGTCAATTGTAATGTGGATAGTTTGTCATTGTCATTTTAAATTTTATTATATTATAAGATTGCCTTTTTTTTAAATTATGGTGTATATTGTATTTTCAATTGATGATTCCTATAATCATGATGCTACTTCCATATAGTGACCTCTTTAATTAATTGCTATCTTTAATTATTGTTATTTTAAATATTGATAGTTTGTCATATCCAATAATTCCCTTTTTAACTTTTGTCATTTAAATTTTATTATTTTAGATTGCCATTTTAATTTATGATGTATGTTGTTATTTTCAATTGATATTACCTATAAATATGATGTCATTTTTAGTGCATTATTATTGGACCTTAGTGAATGATTTTATCTTGTAAGGTCATTATGAATTTAGTGGTTGTAGCATATAAGAGGTATGATAATTGTAAAATCATGGTCCGGATTGTGACATAAATGATAGATGGTTAATGTTTCATGACAGAGTTATTGTAATTTTTAATTATTGGTAATTAACATATGTGGTGCAATAACCTAGATTTACGTACCATAAATTACTCCAAGTTAGTATATTAGGGTGGTTGTTTGTTTAAGATAATGTTGAACTTGGGTGTTCATTGCCAGAGTCCTTGTCACGCGCCTTCCGTAAGGGGCGTATTCGTTCTTCTCATTTATGTCGTACTTGATTGCAATAAGTTAGTCGTGTAGTCTGCTTATGTCGAGCGGGGTATAGACCCCTCCTTGTGGCCTTGGTGTTTATGTCGGTGTGTGTGATTTTTCCGTGCAAAGAATCCAGTGCCGTATCAAGAGTCTCGGGCCCTTTAAAGGCAGGGTTTCCACTCTTGCGACACACCTGACAGAGATTACTAGTTTCTGCCTGAGCAGTCGGCCAGGAGCCTGTCTAATCTTCTTTCGAGAAGACATAAGACTAAAAGCCTTGCTTTTGTGTGCAGAAATAGTAAACTCTACTGTTGGATTCTTCCATATGTGACTGTATTGTACTTAACAACTGGTGTCGTTTTCTGCTTGCAGCTACTAGTTGCACGCCTTATGTCTAGGGGCGTTTGTTGCTTGTTGTGATGGTGATATGTCGGATTCGTCTTGTTGTGTTCATCTTGCTTGCGTCTTGTTCTAGGTTGGGTTACTATTTTCTCCCTGAGCAATCGGCCAGGAGCCTGTCTAATCTTCTTTCGAGAAGACATAAGACTAAACGCCCTGCTTTCTTGTGCAGAAATAGTAACCCTAACACCCTGGATTCTTCCCTCTGTGTTCTTACTGTGCACCCCCAGTATGTCTTAATGCTGTGTTGTGCGCCTTATGCTTGTGATTGTATATTGTTGTAGTTACTCGTTGTGTGCCTTCAGTTTTTCCTTGCCGTGGTTGCGTCTGGTTGGTCGTCGAGTGGCGATGTAGAGTCAAGTGTGTTTGTTACTTCTACACGCGCGCACACACCGAAAGATAAAACTAAAAAGAAAAAAAGAAAAAAAAATTGCACCTGTTTTCAGAGTTGTGTCGTAACCAGGGAGGACGTTACATAAGAACAAGAATGAGAATTCCCCAAGGCATTTCAAATTTAATCATTACTGGTTAAAAGAGGAGGGTTTTGGGAATTTAGTGATTGACAATTGGTGTTTCTTTAATCATGAGTCAGGGGAGTCTACAATGTCCCAGTTCATGGAAAATTTGAAACAATTTAAGAGGTTAGTGGAAGAATGGGATAAGAGGCAAAGGGCTTCATGTCAGGCCAAGATTTTGAAGACAGAGGAGAAAGTTGGTAGGATTTTCTCTCAAAATATGGTGGGAGTCTTTTTAGAAAGAGTAATGGGTGTAACTTAGAGATTTAGAGGAACAAAAATATTGTCTTTTGGAAATTGAGGAAACTACGTGGAGATTGAAAAGTTGTGTGATCTAGTTGGAGGATGGAGATAGAAACACTAAGTTTTTTCACAAGTTTTCGACCCATAGGAAATACTTAAACACTATTTTGGAACCAGATGCACCATATGGGTCAAAACTCATAAATTTTAAGGAGATTTCAACAACAAGGTAGAATCACTTTGAAGCTTTGTTCAAAGAGTTGGTGGAGAGTCACATAACCAAGCAAATGAGAGTAATTATATTGTTTCACTTTTTTTTATAAATAATCAAATAACAAATTAGGGACCCCAGTTACAAAGGAATAATTGTAGGAGGTACTCTTATGTTTTAAGAGGGACAAAAGTTCAGGCTCAAACAATTGGATAGTGGATTTTTACCTTGATTTATTTGATCTGTTGGATGATGAGATACTTAGGGTAGTAGTAGGATCAAGAGTCTTGGGAAGAATTTATGGGGCCCTCAATGCAACATTTATATCTTTAATCCATAAGAATTCGAACCCCTCATCCTTTTGCAACTTCAAACCTATCTCGTTGTGAAATTTACTACACAAGGTGATTACAAAACTCATTGGTAATAGTATTAAATGTGTTATTTATACTTGTATATCCAAAGAATAGTTCATGTTTCTTTTCAATAGCAATATTTTGGATGCAATTGGTGTTTCTCAAGAGGTGCTCCATTCCATTAAGTTGAAAAGGATCTCAGTTGCATTCATGAAGCTTGATTTGGCTAAAGCTTATCACGAGGTCAATTGGACCTTTCTTAGATTCGTTCTCTTATAGGTTGGCATGAGTTTGGTCGAGGTTTTCAATTGGATAATGGGATGTGTTTCATTGGAAGAATTTTTGGTTCTTATCAATGATTTTCCCTTGAGGTTTTTCAAATCATCCCAAGGTTTGAGACAAGGGTTCTTGTTTTCTTTGTTTCTTTTTTTGTAGGTTGTGGGAAGTCCGAGAAGATTTATTCATTATTTTATACTTGAAGGTTTATCAAGGGTTTTATCATAGCTTCTCAGGAAATATTGTTGCACCTCATGTTCATAGATGATTTTATTCTATTTGGGGAAAGTACAGTAAGGGAGTGGAGAAATTTTAATCGTCTCTTACCTGTTTTTTGTTTATCCACCAGGATGGAGATTAGTATTAATAAATATCTCATTCTCTACAATGAATTATCGATGGAAGTGAAAGCACGTATATTTATTTTGATCTCCTTAAAGATTGATTCCATGGACAATGACATGCAATATTTAGGTTACTTTCTGAAACGTAATGCTTACAGAATTGTTGTTTGGTTTTGGTTATGAAAAAACATAGAAACCAAGATTAGTTGTTGGTGTCACATAAGATTATCTATTAGAGTAATACTAGTTTTACTTAAATATGTTCTTGAGATAATTCATGTTTACTAGGTCTCTATGACACATGTGCCAAAGAGTATTTTAGACAAAATCAGGAGAAGATTTTTTAGTTTTTTTATGGTCCATAAACAATCAGGAGAGTATACCATTGGTAAAATGGAATACCCTAGCTAAACTAAGAAAGGATGGAGGATGGGGTCTAAAAAACATTTATTTATTTGGCCAAGCATTGGAAACAAAAATTATTTGGCAGATTATGTTTAATAAAGGTTTGTGGGGAAAAATTATGAAGCTTAAGTATTTCAATTCAACCACCGTGGAGCAATGGATTAGATCTTACCTGAATTCTTGCAAAGGGGCATAAAACATTTGGAAAGGATTTGTTAGAGTGTTTCCAGTACTTGGACATTGGGTGGCATGGAAGGTTGGGAGGGGGATCGAATTAGGTTGGGTGAGGACCCGTGGATTGGATTAGCTGGTAACTTTTTTATTTCCTAGGATTTGAGGTCTTATTTATCAAATCATGGTTTCACAATGCTTGTATATGTGGGGGTAAAAGGTGCACAGGAAATATGGATGCAAATATGGCTATTGGTGGAGGATTGATCTAGGTGGATCTCGATGGCCCACCAACTTTTCCACTAAATCAACATTTTGAGCCTATGGTTTTGATAAACCATGACATTCACCCTTTTGATGAGGAATGGAATGTAATACCATCTTCATTTCTTAATTAAAGACATCATATAAAGATTTCCTAGTAGTTTTATGTACATGCCTACAACTTAGCATTAATTAACCAGATCCCATTAGAACTCCACAGTTAATCATGTTTGGGCTAGAGTAGTACTCGGATGGGTGACTGCTCGGGAAGTCCTAGTGTTTTACATGCCTATGGAATTTTATAAACATAGATTAATTTATCACACATGCATCATGGGAATTGTTCTCCTCTCACTCTCTCATATATAATTGAGGTGAAGGAGACCCTTTAAGGGGAATCGTTCTCCTCTCACTCTCTCATATATAATTGAGGTGAAGGAGACCCTTTAAGGGGAATTGTTCTCCTCTCACTCTCTCATATATAATTGAGGTGAAGGAGACCCTTTAAGGAGAATTGTTCTCCTATCACTCTCTCATATATAATTGAGGTGAAGGAGACCCTTTAATAATGCAATGGAGTGTGATGTAAATATTGTTTCGAATGAATCATAGCCAACATCTCTTTCTTTTCTTTTTAGAGATAGGCTACCCCATTTTTCTAGTTTGTCTTCTACAATGTTTTTTCTATTTTATTCATTAATAGAGTTGGGTTTCACTATATTTTTTGTGTTTATTGAAATATATTTGTGTCTTTCCTTGTTATATCTCTACTATATTTCTATATTCATGTCGTTCTCAAAATAATCTAGATCAGTGGTATCAAAGAAGTCTTCTCCTTGTCATTTCTCGAAGCAGGTCCCCAATGAGGTTAGGGTATAGAGATCTGGGTCTCAAGCTAGTTTCTCTTAAGGAAAACCTCTCTCTCTAGCCCAAGTGACCTCCCATGGTGGAAGAAAAGAGAGATTAAAGAGCAGGAGATCCTTTCAAGATGTTTCTCAAGGAACCCCTTGTGGGAAAGAGGAACGATATGATGGAAAAATTCACTCATATACTTCGAAGACTATCGATGGCGATGAATAAGGAATATTCAACAAGCAACCATTTCGGAGGTGAGACACCCTTCAAGGTAAAAGTCAACTTTGATATCCCCTTATTTGAAGGCCAGATAGATTCATATGCTCTAGAAAAATGGTTGAATTTGCTAGAAGGTTATTACTCCGTCCAAAAAAAATTAGACAGTGAAAATATCACCTTCGTGCTCCTTAAATGCCTTCCCCATGTTAGATCTTGGTGGGAATGTTATTGGGAGAGGTACACTATTAATGAATCTACACCATTTAAGAGAGAACCCACTTGGGCAACCTTTGTAGATGCCCTAAAGGAGGAGTTTGACTCTGTCATAAACTATGATGACTAGTACATGGGATGGATGACTCTGCGTCAGAAAAGAGATCAAATGGTGCTAGAGTACACTAACATATTTCATACCTTGCACTCAAATATAGGTATAAAAGACTCCAAGAGACACCTGGTTTTGAAGTGTCGCAGTGGTATGCATAGGTACATCATAACAGAGATGGATTTCTTCGACATCTCCTCATTGGGTGTTGCTTATCGATATGGAGTCAAAATTGAGCAGATATTCAAGCAATAGAGTAAGCGAGATTTCAAGTTTGCAAATCCACAACAGCTGAAGTATCATAAAGACAACCCTAACTCATAGAAAAAACAAATTCAAGACAACCATTCCAAGCCATAAGAAAAAAGGGTAACGGGAAGACGAAGGACACTAGAAAGTGGTGCGACTTCCACAAAATCCCTTGGAACAACACCTATCAATGTCGCTCAAAACAGTCATTTTTAGCCGATCTCAAAGAAATAGAGTCAAGCCCTAACTTAGACTCTGATTCATAAAATAATAGAAAGAGATAAACCATTGATGCAAAACACACTTCTATTGTCGCAACCACAACAATCCAACTAGAAGAACCAGAGGATTCTGATGAGAGGGGTGCCTCTTCCATTAACATATATGGGTGAATTGGACCCCACTTCATTTCATTTTTGATAGAAGAAGCCAAAATAACCTCATCTTAGTAAAGGTCATCATGCAATTGGATTTTTCGAAAACACCACACCCACATCCGTACAACATCGAGTGTCTTTTTCAGGGACAAGATCTTCATGTTAGCCAAAAGTGTCGCATGTCCTATGGCATCAATTCCTTCAAGGATGAAGTATTGTGTGATTTTTCCCCAATGGAAGTGTATGATGTTTTGTTAGGCCAACCATATATGTGGAAGCATCATGTTATTTACGATTCTCAACCCCATAGTGTCATTGTTACTTTGGGGGGTCATCTTGATAGGGTACCAAAGGTAGTTTCAACTATTGTCCCACCAAAATAGTGCCACAAAGTAATCTCTCATACCACAAAGTTTATCCTCTTCATGATCTATTCATAAGGTAAAAATAAGGACATTGCAACCACTACAACCTCAGCCCAAGACCTTTATATCCAGCAGAAGTAGATCAACATGATTATTGAAGAGCACAAATATATTCTTACTGCACCTACAGGGGTGCCTCCACACTGCCTACTCAAGAAACTTTATAACATAGCCTTTCATTCTCTTTATGTTGAATCTTCAACAATAGAGTCCTCCCATACTCAGGTATATCATACAGTTAGACTAATTGAACAGATCCAACCCCTCCAACAATGGGTTCATGACAACCTTCAACAATCTAAGCAGGACAACGTTTTCAGTAAGGAAAGCATCTCACCAAGGTTCAGATTCAGCAAAATCTTCCCTCGGAACTTAATTCAATTGGGACCATTTCTTCCTAAGGGGGGAGGAATGATATAGGTGGATCTCGATGGCCCACCACATTTTCCATTGAATCAACATTTCGAGTCTATGGTTTTGATAAACCATGATACTCACCCTTTTGATGGGGAATGGAATGTAATACCATCTTCATTTGTTAATTACAGACATCATATAATGATTTCCTAGTGGTATTATGTACATGCCTACAACATAACATTAATGCACCAGATCCCATTAGAATTCCAGAGTTAAGCTTGCTTGGGCTAGAGTAGTACTCGGATGGGTGATCGCTCGAGAAGTCCCAGTGTTTTACATGCCTATGACATTTTATAAAAATATATTAATTTATCCCACATGCATCATGGGAATTGTTCTCCTCTCACTCTCTCATATATCATTGAGGTGAAGGAGACCCTTTAAGCATTCAATGGAGTGTGATATAAAGATTGTTGTGAATGAAGCATAGCCAACATCTCTTAATTTTTAGAGATAAGCTACCTAATTCTACTAGTTTGTGTTCGACATTGTTTTTCTCTTTTATTCATTAATAGAGTTGGGTTTCACTATATTTTTGTGTTTCTTGCAACATATTTGTGTATTTCCTTGTTATATCTTTTCTATATTTCTATCTTCATGTCATTCCCAAAATAATATGGATCAAGGATTTAAAGGCCTTCATGGAGATATGGATGTTGAATGGAGGGCCTATATTAGAATTCTCTCTCATAATGAAATATTTCTTCAGGACGAGGAGGATAGGTTGTTTTGGACATGGAATAAGACTTTGAGTATACTCATTACCAAAATGGGATATGAATCCCTTTTTTATATTCTAATGGATGGTCATATAAAGTGGTGGTGGTCGTTAATATGGAAATGGAAGAGTCCTTTAAATACTCAAATCGTTACATGGTTGGTATTGGAAAATTGGATTCTAACTTAGGACAATGGGAAAAAATGAGTTTTCCAAGGTCTGAATAGATGTGCTCTATGTAGTGATGATGAAGAGTTGGTCAACCATATTTTTGTTTCTTCTCCTTCTATTGTGAAAGTGTGGAAATATGTGCTTTAGACGTTGAATTATCTAGGTACTTAGGAATATATATCGCTTGAGCAATGTTTGTGGCAATGGGTAAGGAACTCAATGACCAATTATTTCAAAGAGATTCCCAGCTATATTCTCTAGGGAATCTAGCTTCATAGAAACTAGTCTATTTTTTATGGCATGGTAGGGAATTATTGTTCGGTTTCTCATAAAGTCCAAGTTTATTTTAAATAAATGAAGAAAGTACCTACATGTAAACTTGTCAGGTTACGACGAGCACCTATTTTTAATCATTTAGTTTCTTGGAGTTACTTTGATGGAGCCTATCAAGGGTCTTCGGGGATTTGTTGAGATGGTATAGTTTTGGATATTTTTTGCGTTCACTATTTTTATTTAATATCGGGTGATGACATTGTTGATTATTTGGGTTGTTTTTCATTGATGTCAACCCTTGAAGAAATTCTGGTAGCAAATTTCGGTAGCACAAAGGGTTGGGTAATGGACCCAAGTTTGTTTGATGTATAATGGTATGAGTTTTAATATATTTGAAGGTAATACTATTCTAGATGGATAGTACATGTCATTCCATTTCCGGTGGTATGTGGAACGTCACATAAATACTCACGGTTAGAGAGTTAAGGCCATGTGAAGTTGGATAACCCTCATGAGTCATCTAGAAGCCTTAAAAGGTCAAATTAGTCAAAGTGGTTGCAAAGAAGAAATTATTTAAATAATAAAGTGAAGTGATGAGTGTAATATAAGTCAAAGTGGATACAAAAGAAATTATTTAAATAATAAAGTTAATGGAGAAATTACTAAGTGGACAAGTGGTTAGAAGTGGTTTAGCCCTAAATTAAGGAAAGTGGTTTAAGATGGTTAGAAGGTAACGCCTTGAGGAAGATACATAAAAGTATAACTAAGAGGAAAGGGTCTCTCATTTTAATTACACTTGAGTATATTGAATATCTATAAGTGATTGAGTTAACCAAAGGATATCTAAGGCGAATTTCAAAGGGAAGGTGAAGTAAAGAAGGTTGAAATTAAAGGGAGGATAAATTATTTTGATGATTCTTTCTAAGGTATGTTATTTACAGGTCATCTCACCATTTTCGAAATATTTTTTTTTATAGAATGATTCAGACCAAGAAATATGGAGGCTGTTGAGGAAAAATATCCAAGTATCTGTGATAAAAGTTCCAGTTTGTGCGTCATTGTATTTTTGGAGTTACAGTGCGTGGAAAATAGGGTTTGTGGTTAGTCGTGAAAATAGTCTAAAACAAGTGTTTAGGGTAAAAATGTCATAACTTCTTCATAATAGATCCAAATTAAGACAAAATGTATTGGTTAGAGAACATTTTGTAGTATGTTTTGTCCCATTTTCAGATTTATACAACAAATATTTTGTGCGGGGAATTCTCTACAAGTTCAATCTCTAGAATAAGCCAGAATTCAACAAGGTATGCCATTTTTACTATAAATCCTTTTCTGAGAGGTTCCAAGTAGTGAAATCTGGAGGAATTACATAAAATACACTGAATAAAATTGTGTACCATTTCCATATATTTTTTCATTACATGTACATAGTTATGATTATTGCAATTAGGGTTGTTGACTAATCCAAAATTAGTCATGTGAGACTAAAGTAAAGTTTGATGAAAATGCTAGTCTCTTCTTGTTAAAGTTAAGGAAGGTTTGCAGGTATGTGATCATATACACCAGGTCTGTTACAGAGTTACAAATCATATTTTTATGATGAAATTGATGAGGGATTTTGGTTGAGGTACATGTTGGGTACATGGTTGAGACAAGTAGTTGATGGGTTGGCACATACATGAGGTGTATAGTTGATGATGTTGGTACATCTTAATAATTCATAGTTGATTAGTAGTTGATGCATGATTGGTACATACTTGGTACATGGTTGGAGGCACTTGTTAGTAGTATTGTTGACACATGGTTTATGGATGATGTAGCATACTTGTCTTGGTATATTATTAGAAGCACATATTGATCTTAGTGATGATTATGAGTTGTTATGTTATGTTTGGTTGATGCACATCTTGGTGATATTGTGAATATGGTTGAGATTTTTCTTGGTGATTGATCTTGGAGAGTATATCTTATTTGGTTGATAATAATTATGAGACAGGTTGTTGTGATAGGTTGTTTGGACATGTTATTGTGATAGGTTATTTGTACAGGTTTGCTGCATGGTTGATGCATTTTTTTATGGTACAAATTGAGGTATAGGTTGGTGTATGGTACATGTTGGCACAAGTTACTAGTACAGGTTGTTACAGGTTGTTTGGTGCAGGGTTATTGGTACAAGTTTATATCATTATATCTCACAGTGATTGTGTGACAATGGTTCCATCATTCTACTTATATTTCAGGGTGGTTGGAAGGGGCAAGGATAGGTGGTTGTAGTCACCTTATGGTTGTAGTCGAAGAACATAGGGAGTTGTAGCCTCCTTCTAGTTATAGACAAAGAATTGGGGAGTTGGATATTTCCTTAGGTTGTAGCCTAAGAAACTAGGGGGTTGGAGCCTCCTTCCAATTGCAGCTGGAAAACAAAGGAAGTTGGCTCTTCCAATAAATGTAATTCTTAAAGACTTATAAGAAAAAGAATTATGTGGTTTTCTCCTGCTTTGGGTTTCCACGTAAAAACACTGGTATACTGTGTATGTGTATGATTTCTCATTTTCTCATTATTTATTTACTCTAAAACTATTGGATGATAATACTACATTGATATAACACTTTCATTTTATGGTTAAAAAATGATTAAATTTCTCTATTACCAATTCACTCCCCTCTCAATAATCCAACAATTGGTATCAGAGAGGGTTCCTTCAGGAAACAATTTAAACACTGGAAGGAGATCATGTATTATTTTGAGAATGGAGTACCACTTTTCAATGGTCAGAATGGTTTAAAGTATGAGATGTGGAGTGGAAGGACGAATTTTTTTTTATAGGCATAGGGGTATTATTTTTGGCTATCAGTTGTTACAAGATATGATAATTCAAAAAGGGAAAATACTGCAGCAAAGAAGGAATTGAAGAAGAATAACAAAATAGCAATGGATTTCATCTGGGAAGGATTACCTAATCCGGTAAGAGAAAAGGTTGGTAAATGTTCATTAGCCAAAGAACTTTGGGATAAGTTACATGATATATATTCTTCAACCATCGCAGATTTAGAAAATGTAAAATAATATGCAGGTACAGATCAAGAATAAATATGTTCACCATGTCAAGCAGATTTAGAAGCTGAAGAGTACATAATCAACAGAGGTATGTTGTTTTTATTTAATTGTGAAAAATGCATAGATCTTGAAATAGAATTCCATGAGACAGAAAAACTAATTGAAAAGGAAGACAATTATGAAGAAGAATTGATCAATGCTTTAGATGAACTAAGAAATGAAAGAGAAGAAAACAATTCACTCAAAAATGAATTGATGAAACAAAAGGAAAGTGCTCACATTTTTTAAGTAGCCCAACGGGTCATTAAGAACTTAAGAACTCAATTAGAAGAAGTCATAAAAATCGAAGAAAATATTAAAGATAAAAAACAATATTTGGATGCCAACATAGCAGCACAGAAGGAAGAAACACAAATGAGAGAGAAGATATTGACAGATCATCTTAAGGAAAGACATAATTATCTAAATCAACTTGAGGCAGAGTTTGGTCAAGAAAAGAAAGGACTGGAAGAAAAAATAATCACATTAAAAATCCAACTTGAAGAAGCGAAAAGAACAGAAGAAGTCATGAAGTCTAAGATAATGAAGAAAGAAGAAGAGGTTGAGAAGCTTGAAGAAGAATTTGTCACATTGAGAAGTAAAATCGTCAACCTCAAAAAGAACGGTGAAGAGACAGAAACATCCACATCATTTATAGAGAGTGAAGAGAAGCACTATAGGTTGCTACTAACGAAGAATGAAGAAAATAGAAAGATTTATGCACAAGTACTCAAAGGAAGGAATCATGGTCAACCAGAATATAAGAAAACTATTGAAGATACATATTCAATAATACCATCCATGTTCAAGACACAAAGAATCTTCAATCATGATCATGATCAATCAAGGGAAAAATTCAGAAGGAAAACATCACAAAGAACATCACTCACTCACAGGTATGCAAATTTCTTTTATGGTCATTGTTTTATTGTACTAACTTTGGACATAAGGTTGCAGATTGCAGGGATTATAAAATAAATGTTCAAGCAAGAAATGCCTATGTGGCCCAACGTAACATTGAATATTACAATTGTCATAAATATGGACACATAGCTAGTGATTGTAGAAGCATGATTGATACTTCCATGAAAGAGAACACTGATATCAAATATAAGAAAGTATGGATAAGAAAACATGAATAAAATGTGAACAAAGACTAGGTCCCAAAGATCGCAAGATTGGCAATAAAATGAGATTCTACAGAGAAAAATAAAGATGTCAGATACATAAAGGTTTGGAAAATAACTGAAAGAAAAGAAGGAAAGGAAAATAAGGAATGGGTTCAGAAGATTGTGCTTTCAGGAATTGTAGTGAAAGATGAATCCACAGACAGAAAGAAATAATTCAGAACTAGTGATAGTTATGACAGACCAAAGAACCATCCTTCGAGCAGCATGCAGAGTTTGAGTAGACAGATCCAAAGCATTCAGTTAGCAAAAGAATGGGTCACATACACTTTGATAACCTTGTCAAATTCATCAAAAAGGAAGCAATTAGAGAAATTCCCCAGAGCATGAAACCAACCAACAATTTATGCAAGCATTGTCAACAAGGAAAGAAAACAAAGACCAGGTTCAAATCAAAGGAATATTCAACGGCAAGACCACTGGAAATTGTGCATACTGATCTAGTTGGACCAACTACAAAAAAGGTTTTAAAAGGTGAGAAATAATTTATGTTATTAGTTGATGATTATACAAGAATTACTGCAGTTTTCTTTATCAGGAATAAGTCAGAAGATTTTGAAAACTTGAAGGTCTACAAGGAGATGGTTGAAAATGAAATGGATTCAAAAATTAAATGTTTGAGATCTGATAATGGACGAGAGTTCACTTCAAAGGAATTTATTGACTACTGCATGATGCATGGAATAAAAAGGAAATTCTTCGTTGCTAGGACACCTCAACAGAATGGATTTGTTGAAACAAAAAATGTGATAGTACAAGAAATGGCTCAAACAATGTTAATGGATTCCAAATTGACAGATATTTTTTGGACACATTCAGTGCATACAACAGTTCACATTCAAAACAGAGTAATGCTCATAAACAACAATGAAAAAAATATCTACGAGCTATGGAAAGGAAAACCAACAAATGTGAAGCACTTCAGAGTATTTGGAAGCAAATGCTACATCAAAAGAGAAGATGGAAAAATGGGAAAGTTTGACTCTCATGTGGACAAACGAGTACTTGTTGGTTACTCAAGTACAAGGAAATCATACAAGTGTTACAATCTGAGATCAAACAAAGTTGTGGAAAGAATCAATGTAACAATTGATGAAACAGGTGGACGAGAATCAAAGGAAGAAGAAAATGAATCAGTCGAACAACTTTATGAAGAAGAAGCAAAAGATGAAGGCGAAGTAGAAGAGGAATATGAAAAATATCAAAAGAATTAGAAGAGAAAGTTAAGCAAGTGCCTCTAAAGACACCTAGAAAACAAGTACAAAAGAATCATCCTTCATATCAGATTATCAGAAACAAGGATGCATGAGTTGAGACTAGAAGAAGAACTTGTTCACCAGAACAAATGCACCTAGCACTCTTATCTACGATTGAACCAAACAGTTTTGAAGAGGCCAGCAAGAATGAATTCTGGAATAAGGCCATGGATGAAGAATTGGATAAAATAGAGAAGAATGACACTTGGGAATTGGTTCCAATACCAAAGAATAAGAATTTAATTGGCACAAAGTGGGTTTTAAGAAATAAATTGAATGAATATGGATAGGTTACAAGGAACAAAGCTAGATTGGTATGTAAAGGATACACACAAGTTGAAGGAATCTACTTTGAAGAGACATTTTCCACAGTTGCCAGAATGGAAGAAATTCGATTGCTTTTAGATTATGCATGCTCCAAGAATATTAAAGTGTATTAGATCGACATGAAATCACCTTTTCTGAACAAAGAACTTGAAGAAGAAGTCTACATTGAACAACCAAAAGGATTTCAGTTGTCAGAGAATGGAGATTTTGTATGTAAATTGAATAAGGCCTTGTATGGTCTAAAATAGGCTCCTAGAGAATGATACTCTAGACTGAAAAAATATCTACAACAGGCAGGGTTCATAGAGGGAAGTGCAAAAAGTAACCTCTACATCAAGGTAACTCAAGATAGTATTTTATTAATTGAAGTTTATGTCGATGATATTATTTTTGGAAGTATTAATGACAGGTTAAGCCAGAAATTTGCAAAGGATATGTAGAATCAATTTGAAATGTCATTACTCAGAGAACTATCCTTCTTTCTAGGTATTCAGATATGTCAAAGAAACCAGGGAATTTTTATTTCTAAAACCAAGTATATCATAGAAATGCTAAAGAGGTTCGGAATGGAAGATTGCAAACCAGTTACCACTCCTATGAAAATCAGTTGCAAGTTGAGTGATGATGATGATTCAAAGTCTACAAACCAGAGTCAATACAGGTCAATGATTAATAGCTTAATATATGTGACACCATCCAGACTAGTTGTAATGTGTGTAGTTGGACAGGTGACATGATTTCAAGAAACACCAAAGGAGTCACATGTATTAGTAGTGAAGAGGATTTTCAGATATCTCAAAGGAACATAAGAGTTTGGATTATGGTATCCAAAAGGAAAGGATGTATCACTTATTGCCTACACAAATGAAGATTGGGCAGGTTTCATTGATGACCGAAGAAGCACCAGTGGAGCAGCATTGATCCATATGGATATTGGTGGCCACCCACATATTCCAACTGTCTCCTCGTGTCCATTTTTGTTCAGCACGTATTCTTTTACTGTTTTATAATTGTGAGTTCTACACTTATGGGGTTGTCTGAAGCCTCACACATTCTCCAAGTGGATACGGGTGGCCTCTCACCTAATCCAACTAGCCTATTTTGAATGTTTTCATATCAACACATCATGTTGTACTTTCAGGGCTGTTTTGAGGCCCTAATTTTTTTTTTGACTCGCCAGAGTCAGAATTTAGACGGAGTCAGATTCTAATGGTGAAATGTATATTTCTATGAAAGACCTTTCCAACGAGCTATCGCGCGCTTAAAATGGAGGTCGTATGCAAAAGTTATGGCCCTAGGAAGTTGAGGTACCAAATTACACCAACTTACCCATAGGGCCCACATGACTTTTGGTGTTTCACCTTCTGGGGTTAGTTTTTTGGATGTCTATGGTTTTGGAATTCATGAGTAATATAAAAAGGGCCTATGGAGCCTCATTGTAATCCATTCTTCTTAGGCGGATGCACGTAGTAGTCACATCTCTTCTCAGAGATAGCTACCACCATTCGAGCAAGTTTCAGTTCTGCAGTTTTAGAGTTTAATCCTATTTCATTATTTAATAGAAGATATTGTTCACTGAATATTTGTGTTATTATTCCTATATCTGTATTTATGGTATTCAATCTATAATCAAATTGTTTTGCTCCTAAATCTGGATCAAGCGCTCTACTTGGGTGAGTGTTTAATATCTTGGCTAAGAAAGAAACAATCATCAATATCTTTATCTACAGTCGAAGAAAAGTATATTGCAGCAACAAGCTATTGTACTCAGGTTCTATGGATGAAACAAACTTTGACAGATATACAGGTTGAGTATCATGAGCCCATTCCAATCTATTGTGATAATACAAGAACCATCAGTATCTCAAAGAACCTGGTGATTCACTCCAAGACAAAGAACATTCCAATAAAGTATCACTTTCTACTGGAATAGGTTGCAGGGAAGAACATCAGAGTCAAGAATATGTGGGCACAAAAGAACAAGTGGCAAACATCTTTACAAAACCACTTCCACAAGAAGCCTTTGAGTATCTTCACTAGAGACTGAGAGTAATTTCTACTCCAAAATGAATGCTTTTGTATGCTTATCTTATATGTCTTACATTTACACGAGGAAGCACCATAAAGAGGATAATTCAGGTTGGGAGATCAATTTTAGGAAGATTTCAGTCAAGGGGAGCAGCCCCGGATGGAAATATACCTTTTCCATTGATGACAAAGGGGGAGAGATTTATCAGATGCAAAAGTAAATTCTTGAAGAAAGAGCACAGAGGCATGGTTCCAAGGGGTGCATGCATGATATGACTTCAGTATTGCATCAGAGTGTTTCCATCAATGCCAAAGGGGGAGATTGTTTATTATTTGGGTTTCTTTTCATTGAAGCCAACCCTTGAAGAAATTTTGGTAGCACAAAGGGTTGGGTAATGGACCCAATTTTGTTTGATGTATAATGGTATCAGTTTTAATATATTTGAATGTATGACTATTCTAGATGGATATTACATGTCATGCCATTTCTGGTGGTATGTGGAATATCACATAACTCCTCGTGGTTAGAGAGTTATGGCCATGTGAAGTTGGAGAACCCTCATGAGTCATCTAGAAGCCCCAAAAGGTCAAAGTAGTCAAAGTGGTTGCAAACAATAAATTCTTTAAATAATAAAGTGAAGTGATGAGTGTACTATAAGTCAAAGTGGATACAAAATAAATTATTTAAATAATAAAGTTAATGGAGAAATTACTAAGTGGACAAATGGTTAGAAGTGGGTTAGCCCTAAAATAAGGAAAGTGGTTTAAGATGGTTAGAAGGTAACCCCTTGAGGAAGCTGCATAAAAGTATAAATAAGAGGCAAGGGTATCTCATTTTAATTACACTTGAGCATATTGAATATCTATAAGTGACTAAGGTAACCAAAGGATATCTAAGGCGAATTTTATAGGGAAGGAGAAGTAAATAAGGTTGAAATTCAAGGGAGGATAAATTATTTTGATGATGCTTTCTAAGGTATGTTATTTACATGTCATCTCAGCATTTTCACAATAATGTTTTTTCTATAATGATTCAGACTGAAAAATCTGGAGGCCATTGGGGAAACATATACAAGTAGCTGTGATAAAAATTTCATCTTGTGGTTCGTTGTATTTTTGGAGTTACAGTCCGTGGAAAATAGGGTTTTTGGCTCATCTTGAAACTAGTCTAAAACAGGTGTTTTGGGTAAAAATGACATAACTTCTTCATAAAATATCCAAATTAAGTAAGAACAAATGTACTGCTTAGATCAGAGTCTGTAGTATGGTGTGTACCATTTTTAGATATATACAACAAATATTTCATGTGGGGCATTCTCTACAAGTTCGATCTCTAGAATAAGCTAGAATTCAACAAGGTATGCCATTTTTCCTATAACTCCTTTTCTGAAAGGTTCCAAGTAGAAAATCTAGAGGAATTGCATAAAAGACATTGAAGAACATTTTGTACCATTTTCAAATCTTTATTCATTTTCAAAATTAGTCATGTGAGACTAAAGTAAAGTTTGATGAAAATGCTAGTCTCTTGTTGTTAAAGTTAAGGAAGGGTTGCAAGTATGTGATCATATACACCAGGTCTGTTACATAGTTACAAATCAGATTTGGATGATGAAATTGATTAGGACTTTTGGTTGATGTACATGTTGGGTACATGGTTGAGACAAGTAGTTGATGAGTTGGAACATACATGAGGTGTATAGTTTATGATGTTGGTACATCTTGATAATTCATAGTTGATGAGTAGTTGATGCATGTTGGAGGCAAGCCGAAGTGGAAAAGTAAGGCATTTTTGGGAAAGAAAGCATGCACGAGGAAAGCAACAGCTGGAAGGAAGAACAACACACGCACATGCATGGAAGACCTAACAACGGTAGGGTTAGGGTTTTGGTAATGTATTGTAAATGGATAAGGATACATAAATGTACAAATATAGATACTTAGGTATCATAATGGGTGGGGATATATACTTACGTATCATTGGGGTTTTGGTTATCAGAAAGACTAGTCGTTGTTATAGCGAGAAGTATTATAGCGAGATGATATGGGATACTTTGTTGTATGACCTACTTTTGTAATTTGTTGAGATAGAGAGGACTGAGGAGGGTATATATTGAGGGTTAGATCGTAGGATAAGGAGCCTAGTGGGATCTAGTCTGCCTCATATAGATCTTACCCAACTGGGAAGAATTGTAAGTGCACAGGGACGTAGTAACAGAGCGACTATAATAAAAGGTTGAGAGCCAAATCTTTGTGGAAGTACCCCAAGAAGGGGTGAACCATGGTAACATCTATGTTATGTGATGAATGCAAGCATACCTTTATTGTCTTTAGTATTTATTGTTGTTCTTAATGAATGATTTACTATATTTCCTACTTCTTAGTGAAGGATATTATATTGTGGTTACAAGGTATAATAGCAGTTCAGTATACAGTTCTCATATATCCCACTCAATCCTAGGCTGTAAACACATGATTCTTATAGCCACAAATTAAATCTATCTTGGGTGAGATGATGCGGGGTATTCTGTGCATTGCGTTGCCTTTTGGTTCACAAGGAGGGTCGATAGTTTTAGAGGCTTTGTTGGAAACGTGAACAGACATGAACCCTGGTTCAATACAAACTCAGATAGAATAGAATAGTAAACCAAAAAATGGTTCCATTGTCGTTGGTAGGAACAAGAGAGGATTGAGTAGATGAGATAAGTTGAAGATCTGTCGGAGGCAGATCAAGAAAATATTAGGGAGGAAATCAATGAGATACTAAAATGGGATGTTGAGACTGTGGAATCCCACAAAAGAAGAGATCGAAACTTGGCTAAAGAAAAAAGAGATGGATTTTTCATAGAAAGATAAAAAAAACCCTAGAGTAACACCCAACAAATATCTTGAGAAATACTTGTTTACCAATTTACACGAAGTCATTTTCTGTGATTTTCCACACCTATTGCAAGAGTGGATATTAAGGTTAAAGGATAACCATGCAACGAACTGGATTCAACATCTCAAGTGGACCCTAGTACATATTGAGAAGTTACATAACGTGAACAATAAATTCACCCACGAAGTAGATTTATGTCTTGACAGTATTGTGGAAGGTTTTATAATAGAGTTTACAGTAGACACAACAAAGTCATACAACACAGTGGAGAAAGATTTTCTACGTGGACCTCGAGGAAGGTACATTCGATCGTTGTATACTTCTATTAAAATATTGTTATATAATAAATGGGTAATGACAATGGATTTAGACAGCTAAACTTCCCTACATGCATGGGGGAAGGGAGTAAGAACTGACAAAAAGATGATAAATGGAAGGAGGAAAGGATAAGGGAAAGAAGGAGGAACCCTTGGACCCAATTATGATGAATGACAACTAGATCAAGAGGATCATGGTGATAGATGAAAAGAGGCATAGTGGAGTACCCTACCAATAAAAGGTGAATACCGATAAGATATTCATAGCCGCGAGGAAAGGCTTGGTGAGTGATGAGGAAGAGGTAGAGGATCTTCAGGCTGTGGAGAAAATTGAGGAAATCCTACGCCAACATATGATAGGAAGATGAGAAGTCCAAGAAAATGAAGAGAAGGAAACAATCATATCCACATTAATGTCAGTGTGGAACCCATAAACCCATGTGTGACTAATACACCAAAGAGAACACCACCGTTTAGACAACCGAATTTCAGAAGCAGTCAGACAACAGGAAGTAAATCTACACAAGGAGAAACAACTGGAGAGGCTAGTTCAGGAAACATTATTAAGGTATCTACACTTCACTGAGGTAGTAGTTCAGCGTTTAGAATGGAAGGACATGATCCCACCATCAGGTTACCATAATTTAAAGGAGAAGAGTCAGAGGACCCGAAAAAAAAAATTCATCTATGAGAATAATTGGGAAGAAAAATAGATCACAGATGAAGACACTAAATTGGCACAGCTAGCAATTACACTATGGGATCATGCACTGGATTGGTATATGAGTCTAGCTACAAACAATCCATCAGGGACAACTAGAACAATTGTAGACATTAATAAGTTACGAATAAATGAGTTCCAGGAGCCAAGTTCAGAAGATCAGTACATGAATGAGATGATCGATATTAGATAGAAACCAACAGAATTCATATGGGATATTGACCAGAGATTCATGCGACTGAAGGGAAAGTTAAAATATCTCATGATCGATATGCAACATCAACACCTATTCGTCAACTCATTGCTCCCACACTTAAAGTACCCATTGCGACAATAGAAGTTTTAGATGCAGGCATAGGCTTTGCAGGCAGCCCTGCAACTGGAGGAAAACCAGTAGTAGTAGATTGACCCAACTATCAAAGTCCTGAAGGAGGATTTGAAAAACTTAAAGTTTCAGCTAAACTAGAATAAGAATAAGGATAAACGAGAAGTCGTTTGGTGTACCACATGCAGGCCGAAAGGAAACTACAAGAACGAATGTCCAACATTCACAAAGTATATGGTAGCAGGGATGCCAAATCTGTTACCAACAGGAGGATTATGGTGCAAAATCTGCAAGAAACTGGGTCACGATCCATATCACTAGACGATGATGCAAAAATACTATACAGTCCCAAAGAGTTCATATTGCACATTTTGCAAGTCAGTGGGCCATGACGACAAAGATTGTAGAACTATGGAGATGATGAGAGAGAGGACAACAGATGCATATAGAGTGCAGGCAGAAATTATGACTGGGAAATCCGCACCACAGTTTAATCAAATTCCAAATCCATACAACATTACGCAGCAGCAGTATAATATTGCGCAACAACCATATAACAACGTGCAACCACAGTACAACACATCACATCCTTAGTACAATACCATGTAGTATAATTAGGCACCTCATTATAATGCACCGAGAGGAGACCGAGTAGGCTACAGAGGTGGAGGATGAGCTATAGGAGGTTTTGGATGAGGTCGAGGACCAGTCGTATGTCACAATTGTCAACAACCAGGACACTATGCAAGGGAATGTTTTCTTCCACCAGTGACTTGTATGTATTGTCACACAATGGACCATGATACGGAGGAATGTCTGACACTATTAGTAAAAATCCAAGAAAAGAGGAACCAGAACAACCAGAATTTTTAGTGGATCTCAGCCGAAGCAAGGGATGAAGGATGGAACATCAACATAGTTACCCATGGAGGAGATAAAACAGGGAATGATGCAGTCCGACAAGAGCCATCACAAAATCAGTGGATGAAGAAGAACATTGAACCAAGGAAGTAGTTCGACACACAGAAGGAGAAGGAGGTATTTAAGTAAGCAAGACAAGAATTTCAGAAAGAAGACATGGCGTCGACTTCACCTGCGCATCAAAACAAGGAATCACCAGAGTACGAGATGCCTCCATTATTGGATCATACCAATGAAATGGAACCCATGGGACAAGTAAGTACAATCAAAGTATTTTTGTAATCGTGTGTAAGAGTATTGAATGATCCAACATCTGTGAAGATATTACAAAACATATTAGAAAGATGTAGTGTAGAGACAGAAGGCAAACTAGAACAAAAGACACTCAATCACCTACATACCGAGAGAAGAACAAGTAGGGAGTTCAGACTGAATGCAAACATTGGAGACTTCAATATGGAAGATATCATACTGGATATAGGATCTGAAGTTAATGTATTACCAAAGAAGACATGGAAATGCATGGGAGATCCCACACTAGGATAATCACATGTTCAAATGAAAATAGAAAACCAACACAGAGTTCTACCAATCGAGAGACTGAAAAGAGTGACAATAGACCTATATGGAGTGTGTACTAAAGCAGATTTTGAACTCATTGAAATAATGGACAGCACAACACCTTACCCAACGTTGTTTGGTCTGGATTGGGCATTTGACAACCAGGACATAATCAACTTGAAGACCAGGAAAATGGTATTTGAGTCAGGAGAATACAGGGTCATCACGCCATTAGACCCAATATAAGGGGAGAGGTTTGTAGACCCTACTTGCCTGGACTTAGAGGAAATCAACCAGTTGTACAGAACAACTGTGCATGATGAGGATTAAGTAAACCCAATTGTAGACAGAATACTCAATTGGCGGAGCATTACTTCATGTGCAACAGACTCAGACACCGGTTTAGATAACTAGAAACAAAGGTTACACAAAGTTTCTACGAGAATATGTGCATGAATAGACCGCGCAGTAAGATGGGTCAGTACAGAGATAAGGGAACCACCCAGTTTCCATGGAGTAAACAATTTGGAAACATTCTTGGCACAGTATGAAGATGAATTCTTAGAGAATCAGAGACTATTATCACTTGATATAGAACTCAAAGCCACACCTACAAGATGGTCGGGCGCACACAAAGAGACAATCACAGATTGGTACCTATGTAAGAGGTTATTGTGCATAAGGTTTGACGCAGAACAAAAAAAAAACAAGCAGTAGAAGTATGATGGACAAGGGGCACCCGTAGAACACTTGGAGGAGTGCAGAACGTTGTGGAAATTGACACCTCCAGAGGAATGGCCTCATCATTTCATACATACTCTAGAGGGAATACAACCGAACTCATATATAGACCAAGAATTGCACAAGGGAACTGTGACCTGGACGACATTGCAACAAAATTTTATAGTCATTTTCTCATTCAAACATGAGAACCCCAATATATATGCAACTCTTAAAAAAATAAGAGTGATATTCATTGAAGGACCAGGAGTCAAACAGATAACAGAGGAACAACAACAGAACAAACAGACGGTTAAGGAACTATTGTCCTGTTACCATGTGCAAGAAGAAACACCAAACAAAGATGATCTGAGGGATATTCAGATTGAAGAAGAAAAAGGCGAAAGAGAAGTGGAAGGACCACCTATAGAATCAGAAGTCATTATTGTGTCGATCAGGGTAAAGAATGTCAACATTGGGACAGTTGAGAATCCCAAAATGGCCAGCATTGGAGACTACTGGGATGAGCAAACAATGGAAAGCATAACAGAGTTATTGCATGAATACGGTGACCTCTTTCCCATAACATTTACAGTGATGAATGGTATAGCCGAAGAGCTAGGAGAAATGAAGATACCACTCAGACCTGAAGCAAGATCGATCAGACAACGACCATATAGACTGAACCCAATATATAAATAGAAAGTCAAAGCTGATATCGACAGGATGCATGAATCCAGAATGATAGAACTGGTCGAAGAATCAGAATGGATAATCCTGATGGTAGTGCAGGAAAAAAAACAAGGAGGAACAAGGATATGTGTCGACTTGAGGAAGTTGAACAACGCATGGCTACATGACCCATTCCATATACCTTTCACAGATGAAGTGTTAAAGAACGTAGGTGGACATGAATCTTACTCATTCACTGATGGATTCTCAGGCTACCCTCATATAAAGATAGCATAGGAAGACAGATACAAGACCATGTTCATGACAGAATGGGGGTCCTACCAATAGACAGTCATGTCGTTTGGAATGAAGAATGTACCCACAATATTTTATAGAGTAGTCATCGTCGTGTTTAAGGAATTCATCCACCAGTTTCTCGAGGTTTACTTAGACGATTGGACAGTCTATAGTTTGTTGAAATACCATGTAGAGGTATTATGGTTGATGCTAGAAAGATGCAGGCAATGCCAGATATCATTGAACATAAAGAAATTCATATTGAGAACACCATTTTGGATACTATTGGGCCACATAGTATACAAACAAGGTCTATTAGTAGATCCTGCAAAGATTGCAGTAATTGTTAACTTACCACCACCAAAAACATTCTGCCAACTACGAGCAACGTTAGGACACACAAGGTACTACAAGAAATTTATCAAAGGTATGCATAGATTACTACACCAATGGAAAAGTTGTTAAGAAAGGATACAAAGTTTCATTGGAATGAAAAGTGTCAACACGGTTTGGATACCCTGAAGGAAAAGATGATCACCAAACCAATATTAGTATTTCCAGACTGGGAGAAGACATTCCATGTGCATGTAGATGCATCAGACATATCACTTGGAGCTATCTTGGCACAACCAAGAGCAAGATATTTGGATCACCTGGTAGCATTTGTGAGTAGGAAACTATCAGAAATAGAGCAGAACTACAACACTGCAAAGAGGGAAGGCCTAGCTATGGTCTACGCACTTCTTATTGGGAAAACACTTTAAGATTTTCAAAGACCACTCAGCCATGAAATACCTAGTCAACAAGCCAGTGTTGGGGGGAAGAATATGTCGATGGTTACTATTGTTTCAAGAATTTGACTCTGAAGTAATTGTCAAGCCAGGAAAATTGAATGTAGGACCTGACCACCTGTCAAGGGTCATGAACGGGGAAGAACCTATGAATTTAGAAGAAAACTTTTTGGATGCGCAACTATTTTCAGTACAGATCACTGACGATTACTTTGCATATATCATTCAGTACTTAAGCACAGGTACTGCGCTGCAAGAATATAACACCGTGAAGAAGAAAAACGTGGTAGTTTGTGTTGCCAACTATCAACTAATTGCAGGACACTTATACAAAATGGGCGCAGATAGCATCTTACAAAGGTACATGTTAGAGCATGAAATACCAAGAGTCTTAGCAGAATCCCACAAGGGAATAGCAGGAGGGAATTATGCAGGAAAATATACCATGCAGAAGGTATTGTATGCAGTACTATGGTTTTCGACCATTCACCGAGACTCGAAGGAGTACTGTCGGAAATGCGATGTTTGTCAAAGGGTAGGTAAACCCAACAGAAGGGACGAGATGCCATTACGACCACAAGTTACATTGTAGGAATTCGATAATTGGGAAATATACTTTGTGGGACCAATCAACCCACCAGAAAAAATAACAGGATCTAGGTACATTATCACCGCAATGGAGTACCTAACAAGATGGGCGCAAGCCGCACTAGTGAAAGATTGCAGTGCAGAAACAATAGCACACTTCTTCTTTGAAGAAGTGATCACTATATTTGGATGCCCAAAATTTTTGATGAGCGACCAAGACACACACTTCATCAATATCACTATCAGCGCTATGACTGAAGAGTTTGAAGTCCACCATCAGAAGAGAACATCATATCACCCACAGGAAAATGGCACAGTGGAAGCATTTAAAAAAATATTGGAGAATGCACTGACAAAGATCTATAACGTCAACAAGGACGACTGGGACCTCAAAGTACCAGCAGTATTATGGGCCTACATGAATACGTGCAAAAATTTGACAGGGCACAAGCCATTTAAATTGTTATATGGCCAAGAAGCAATGGTGCCATTAGAATTCTTAGTGCCAAGCTTGGTCGTAGCAGTAATCACATATATGACAGAACAAGGCATAGTACAGTAGCGACTAAATCAATTAATGACCATGGAGGAAGATCGGATCCTAGAAATATTCCACCAACAAGTAAGGGACAAATTTTGGCATGATAGACACATAAAGAAGAAAACTTTCAAGGAAGGAAACCTAGTATTGATGTATGACAGCGAATCTTTCCAGCACCCAGGAAAGCGCAAAATGCACTGGCTAGGACCGTATGAAGTAAAATCTATCACAGAAGGAGGAGTTGTACAGTTGAGAGATTTATCAGGCACAGAACTCAAAGGAATGATCAATGGGAGCCAACAAAAGTTGTACAAGGACAGTCGACCACCCACCATGCAGTAAAAAAAAAAAAACAGGATATTATACAATACCAACAGAGGCACAATGCATCGAAAGAAGAAAGGGAACGCATACTTAGGAACATAAACTCGGTGAGGAGAAGGACAACAGCCACATAAAAGGGGAAACAAGCGGGAAACAAAATTAAGACAAAAGAAGTACGAAATGATGGAGTCAGGAGGAATTAAAGGACAGAAAGGACCGATGGGATGCCAAATTAATCGCGCCAAATAGAGATGGCAAGGTAGAGTAATGGAAAGTATGAAATAATTGGAGATGCATTTAATCCACAATTAAGGAAGTGTCCTTGACAAGATTCATGGGATACCCATACAACACATGGACGTGGGAAAAAAGAGGTCATTTGCAAAAAGAAAACAGACAGAGAATGATAGACGCTAAGGAGCACAAAGAGGAGTTCACAGAGGTCACAGAGACCATTCAAACTCAGCAAATGTTTGACATTCACTACCATGGCACCACCAAAGAAAGAATAAACAAGCCAGAGTGTCAGACCAACCAGAGTTAAAATCGGGTCATGGGTACAGTTGGAAGAAAGTGAACAATAGTCGCTAGAGGTCGTCAATGTCGACAAAATCCCATCTCCAGACACAAAACTGGTGAACCCCACACCTATAGTGGTAGAAACCCAACATCCATAATCAGAGGGGACAAATATAGATAGACCGACAGAGTTACAGGAGCAGCAGAACCAGGACGTATAAACCATGAAGGAGGTGCAACCAAAGAACACCAAAGCAGCTCCGAAAGTCAATGGAATGACGATGAATCAGGAAGCAGCAATTGAGATAGATGAGTTTCGAACCACCGTGTCAGATCACCCACCGGAAGGAATAGTAGAAAAGGCCACAAGTTGGCCAGAAGGGTATTCCGAAGCACAAACATCAGTCATTGGAACTTCAAGCCATCCATCGCAGAAGAAACACAAGAAGTAGGTACCTAGGTCACCTCGCAAGAAACCTTTCGCAACAATCATTCTACTGCGTATACTAGATGGGGTACGAGTGGAATCAGGATTGCTAGGGCATATTGACAAGCTAAAATACTCAGACCGTGATGTAGCAGACGCGGACAAGTTTCTCAAATTTGCAAAGAGAGTATACCTGGAAACTGTGGGCATAAATCTGATTAGGGAACCGATTTCCCAGCCACTCCGATGGGAAACAGGGTTGGAGAAGACAGGAATCTTAGGTCTATTTTACCTACCACATTTTTGTAGAGGTCAGTACGCAAGCACTTGCGTTAAACAATTTTTAGCAGTCACACATGGCGGGGACATATGGTTGGAAAAGCTTGTCTCAATAGACGTAGAGCTTATTGTGAACATAACAGGGTTTCCATCCTGGGGCATGGATCTCGTGCCATTTCTTAATGATAAATCTAGGGAGAAAGAACTAGTAGAAGAGATGAAGAATAATTATGGTACCGACAGGGGGACATGAGGGATCATTATCAAGAGGATCAATGATGTCACAACACAAATGGGCGCAAAAATCTTAGCCTGCAAGCTGTTAAGAAAATGTTGCAGGGAGGAAGTTTCGGCTGGGGTTGTCGTAGATGCAGCTCAATGTGCCGAGGGAACCACAATGAACTAGGCACCCTATCTATTGAACTTGTTCCTGGATGAATGCAAGAACACGCAGGATCTTGAAACAGAGTTTCATTATTCATGGCTAATCATCTTAATAACCTTTATGGGCTGGAGAGAACCAAGGTATGTAAATTTTTATACCAGACCCAAACCGAACTAGGGAGCGAGATATCTATTATTGAAAGCCACGTTGGATTCTAGGCACAAGAGGATGAATGGGTCCATATTTTAAGGATACCTACGCGACTTGCAGGAGGCCATCAACAACATGTGGAGAATAACACAAGAGGCTATCATGCGGTTTCGGGACATCTCCAACTTCAAGGCCACACGACATGCGATGTGGATATAGCCACGCAAGGACCCTAATAATAAGTGGTTACAGATGTGCTACTGTATCACAGAGGGTGAAATCAACATGGTGATCAAAGACAGGGAAGATGAATGGAGGATTCCAGTCCTCACCCTGGACTTTCTAGAAAGAACAACAGAAGGAGAGGCATGGCAGGGAGAAACACAGCCTCAGGAAATTCAAGTTCCCAAGAAATGAAGGATGGGCCAAACAAAAACAACACAGACAAATGAAGGCAAAAAAAATATAGGGACCCAGAAGGGGAAGAGGGAGAATATACAAACGTCCAAAGAGCAGCAGAAACAGGGTGAGGCAGTGAAAAGGACTGCACCAAATCCCAACTCATAGGAACCCGGGGGGAATAAGAGGCCAACCCCACAGACATGAGGCATACGCAAGAAAAAAAAGGCACAAAGAACACTTATAGAGTATATGATCACAGACGACGATGGGGAAATGATAGCCCGAATGGTTTAGGATTGTCTAGCTGAGGATTTTGACAATGCTATGCACCATAGGGACAAGATTCAAGAGGAGATGGTAGACATGCGGTAGTTTCTCAAATGAATTGAGGAAGTACAGATAACAGGAAACAACATGGGAACAGTTCCATCAACACCACAGATAGAGGAAATATTGGAAGAAGGAAAGTGAGATCTAGTCCATACAATACTGCAGCCAAACGCAACATTCCAAATCACACCCGATATGTTGTGCATGGACGGAATCATGCGGAAGAAACCCCTAAAAGACTTAGCTCAAATCCAACTGGTGTTGATGCGGATGCCATCTAGGGAACTACGCAAGTTGCAGGTTATCTTAAACCATGAGGTACAGTCTCGTGCACACAAAAACTTAGTCGAATTGTAGCAGGAAATAGAGAAGAAGGATGAGATGGAAATAGTCTATGAGCAGGCTAAGTTCGATACCCAAGAATAAAAGGAGCACAGGAAAGGATTGGAGAAGAAAGTGGCAGGAACTTATGAGAAGATTCCAAAGGCTGTGTAGTGGGAGGAAATCACAGCATCAGAACAGATTGATCAGATTGTGTAGGCAATTGATAAATACCAGAAGGAGATCAAGAATCTCCGAGAACAACTCAGACCCACTACTCCACCAGCAGTGAAGGAGGAAAGGAAGAAGGAAGTAGTAATGCAGCTGCAGGAGATAGAACAACAGGTCAACACAGCAGTCGACTTGTTTGATCAAGCAACACAACTTTGGAAAAAGTTCTAGGAGGATCAATAGGTCCAAAGGTGGGACAAGAAAGAAGAAAGGATCAACACAGCGATCCAAGACATCAAGCAGAGGCAGAAGACAATGGATATCACAGAGTGCGTCAAAAGGGACCAGAACATGAAGAAATTGTAGGTAGGACTCACCACTGCGAAAACAAAGAAACAATAATGACATTCTCAAATGGAACCGCTACAAGAGAGGGTAGAAGATGTTCTGGCATGAGTAGAGGAAGCCAATACATAGATAGCACAAACTCAGGCAGAATGCACAGAATTGGTCAGTGACAAAGTTGCAGTCCAGATAGTGGACACACTCAAGGATAATACTGCGCAGGTGCAGACATAGAAAAAAGAGCTCAAGGAAAATTTCCAGGTGATCACCAAGGAGATCGAGGAATCACACAAAGGTTAGGTGATTCGGGATGAGCCACATGTCAGTTTTGGAAGCTTGTTGGAGGCAAGCCGAAGTGGAAAACCAAGGTGTTTTTGGGAAAGAAAGAATGCACAAGGAAAGCGACAGCTGGAAGGAAGAACAACATGCACGCATGCATGTAATACCTAACGATGGTAGGGTTAGGGTTTTGGTAATGTATTGTAAATGGCTAAGGAGCCAGAAATGTATAAATATAGATACTTAGGTGTCATAAGGGGTGGGAATATATACTTAGGTATCATTGGGTTTTTGGTTATCAGAAAGACTAGTTGTTGTTATAGCGATAAATATTGTAGTGAGATGATATGGGATACTTTGTTGTATGACCTACTTTTGTAAGCTGTTGATCTAGAGAGGACCGAGGAGGGTAGATATTGAGGATTAGATCGCAGGCCGAGGATACTAGTGAGATCTATCCCGCCTCATATAGATCTTACCCAACTGGAAAGAATTGTAAGCGCGTAGCACCATAGTAACAGAGCGACTATAATAAAAGAGTTGAGAGCCAAATCTTTGTGGAAATATACCAGGAGGGGGTCAACCACAGTAACATATTTTTTATGTGATGAATGTATGCATATATTAATGTCTTTAGTAGTTATTTTTATTCTTAACGAATGAGTTGCTATATTTCTTGATTATTCATGAAGGACATTATATTGTGGTTACAAGGTATAATAGCGGTTCAGCATACAGTTCTCATATCTCCCATTCAATCCTAGGTTGTAAACACATGATTCTTACAGCCAGCCATTCAAGATATCTCAGGTGAGACGGTGCATGTAATGTCCCCCACCTCTTGATGAAGAGGTTTGGGAAGACTTAGTGGTCTAGTCATCCCCACTAAACCATAGTCTCATGCAACATGGGGAAACGTCAACTAACTCAATGCTATATTTGGAAGTTGACTTGGAAAAAGGGAAAAAGGGTAAAAACTAAATCAATGAAGAATTAGAACATTGAAGGTTGAATTAGGAATTGAACCTAGGGGTTAACTAACTCAACAGGGAAATAGAATGGAAGTATAAAGGAAAGGATAGGGCGCACCTTTCACTCATCTTGGATATTATTGCATTTTATTGTTGAGCTCTTGAGCACACAGTTTTGAGGGTTTTGAGATTACAAACCCTAGAGAACAACTCAGTGGTGAAAGATTCCACTCACCTTGTTCCAAGATTGGTCTCGTGGATGAAATACTCCACCCAAACCATTCTACAGTAATCACAAGTTCCATCATTGATCCAGGAGGGAAACAAGGTCGTACCCTTGAGGGTTTTCTAGCAGGGGTGCACCCTTTCATGAAGAGGAGTTTGATCCAGCATTGTGACAGGGTCTAGAGACATTCTAGCATTTGGGTTTTTATTGCAGGGCCTTGTTCATCAGATTGGGAGTATTATGGAAGAGTTACTTCGGCCAGATTATTATCTGCAGCTTTGGGACGACTATGAGAGAAGGAGGGTGCAACTATGATTTAGTTATTTTCAGTTTGAGGATGTTACACCTCAGATATGACCTTGAGACTTCTCCCAAGGGCTTGTGGTAGCCCGATCTATCCTTCTAGGGAGTTTTAGGAAATTTGGAGACTTCCTTCATCAGGGCTGAATTATTGGGCACTTCAGGGTCTCAGGAGGGCGCAATCTTGATTAGGGTTTCAATAGTTTGGAGGGGTAAGACTTGGAATTTGGACTTCATACTTCAGGGAGGGGTTTGTATTTCCCCGATCTATCTTTCTGTGAATTTTGGCATCATTTGGAGATCTCCTTCAACTAGGCCGAAACCTTGGTCTTCTCATCTACTCAGTAGGACGTGTCAGCAACTAGGGGGGTTGGGCGTGACCCTATCTCTTATTGTATATAGTATTAATTATATATTCATCCTTTGGAAGATTATTTTGTATTTTCGGGATCATTTTGTAGCAACTCATATACTCTATCTTGGATCCATCTGATGTTATTCCATACTTTCATCCATATTGTATCAGGTTCTTTCTTTTCATAATAATAAAGGTTAGATCTATGCTTTTGGGTTCCATATCTTATGTACTGGTTATATCTTGTGTTTTCATTTAGTTTATCTTCAGATCTGTAATTAATAACTAAACATCACCCTAAGGCCGAAACTTGAGAGGCCAACCTACACACAGACACAAACAAACAAGTAAATCAGTGGTCAGCTAGTGTTCCAAGTGAAAAAATTGGCTTGGAAACATTACAGTGGTATCAGAGCTCTAATCCTCCCATCATGTGAGCATTAGCGCATGCATAAATTCAGTGGAATTTACATGGGATGAAGGAAGAAACATACAAGTGAAATAGAAGTCGAGATGGAAGGGTCAAGTGATGACAATGAACCACAGGGCTTGGCAATCTTAGCACATGAGTTTCATAAATCCATAAACCAGAAAGAAAGTAAATTGGTCACCCACTTATAAAAGAACCATGAGGAAAACCGTAGGGGTCAGGCAGAGATATCTGAGACCTTAAGGAAGGTATATGAAAGCCAGACAAGGATAGCAGAGATGTTGATTGAAATGAATCACAAGGGGAAAGGTCCAGAATTTTATTCCAATAAGGAAACCAGTGGATCGCATGGAGGAAACATGTATCAGCAGGAACACATCCCCTACCATTATTCTGAAGGAATCCAAGGAGAGGGAGAACCATAGGGACAGACAGGTAGCAGGGATACTCCTAGACTGTACTTACCCACATTCATAGACGATCCCACACAGCTTGACCACATTGATGACTTTAATGAGTTGTTTGAGCAATATTCCAAGGAGTACAACTTATTGAATATGATAGTTCAGAGGTAGATGACCCTAGATCAGTACTGTGGAATCAAATTCAGAAACAAGCCTAGGTCGTACCACAGGAGAAACTATGAGTTTGAGCACAGTGTTGGGAATATATAGATTCCCTACTTTGATGGGTCGGCCAAGATGATTGCACAGGCATGGGTATAGAAACTAGACACTTATCTACATATTAACCCTATGAGAGAGATGGAGGCCATAAAGTTTTTCACCATGTACCTGGATGGCAAAGCTCATGAATGGTGGTACCATGGTTTGACCACACTTGGCCACAATCATATAGTAGCCTACACAGAGTTCACTCATAAACTCATTGACAAGTTTGACCAAGGGGACTCAGAGCTCCATTTTAGGAAACTTACACATCTTAGAAAAATAGGCGCACCAGAGGTGTATATTGAGGAGTTCCAGAGGCTAGTAGTCATGGTGCAAGATGTGTCACAGTCGAGGATTTTGTTTCTCTTCACCAAGGGTTTGATGGAACCCTTGAAGGGTTGGGTTAATATTTTTAATCCTAACAAACTACAACATGTTACTTGGAGGACGAGAGATCTAGGGCCAACTTGCAAACAAAAATTTGTTCCTAGACCAGCTCTGAATACAGGAGGAAGAGACCAAAGACCTTCGATGAACCAAGGAGGAAGAGACCCAAGGGGGTTTGACAGGGAGAGAGGTAGGATGGACAAGAATACTAGAAGAGAGATGAGAAGGAAACAACTATGCTACACATGAAAAGAAACATGGAACCCATCCCACAAATGGATGGGTCATGGCCAAGTTCATTACATAGAGGTGACCTCAGACAATGAAGAGGATGAGGATTTCGGCCACATCCAGAACATGGAGGCACACACCACTGAAATTGCATAGAAGGAGGCTATAGGTCATGACAGTATGACAGAGGAGAGAGCTACCTTGGAATCCATTAGTGGGGTACCCAAGTACAAAACATTCAGGATGAGAGGAGTCTTCTAGGGGCAGAAGGTGTCAGTGCTAATTGATGGGGGAGCCTCCCACAACTTTATTGACTCAACATTGTTACAGAGGAGGCATATACCCATAGTTGAGTTTGAAGGATTCAAGGTGGAGGAAGGAGGAGGTAGAACAATGCCATGTAACAAGTACAATCCAGGGATGAAGCTTACACTGGGCAAGCATGACTTAGAGAAGGATGTTTATGTGATGGACCTTTCGGACACAAACATAATCCTTAAGTACAATGGCTCAGTACGTTGGGGACTATCACCACCAACTAAAAGACCATGGATATGTATTTCACAAAGGAGAGTGGAAGAAAGGTAGTTCTAAGAGGCATGAAAAGTAACTCATCCTAGGTAGTCACGACAAAGAGGATGGAGGCCATTTTCAGGAGAGAAGAGATCGTGTATGCTATTGAGTGAAAAATTTTGGCACGTGTGGACAAAAAGGGGAAGATTCAATATGCGCCAGAGATTCACAGGATCATTGACAAACACAGTAAGGTGTTTGGACCTATCCCACCAGATGTGCCACCAGACAAGGGATTTGAGCATATCATTGAGTTGGAGGAAGGGGCAAAGCTATTCATCACCACGCCTTACAGACACCCAAAGAAGTACCTAGATGAAATAGAAAAGGAAATCAAAGAGCTCTTGTATATGGGTCACATCAGACCAAGTTCCATCCCTTTTGCCTCTTTAGTGGTGTTGGTCAAGAAGAAGGATGGAACCATGCGCATGTGCATCGACTTTAGGGCACTAAACAAGAAGACAATCAAAAATAGGTATCCCATTCAAGGATTGATGAGATATTGGACGAGCTCCATGAGGCTATCTATTTCACCAAGATTGACTTGCGCTCTGGTTACCATCAGATCAAAATGAGGGAGGAGGACATCCAAAAAATTTCTTTCAGGTGTCACTACAGCCACTATGAGTTCTTAGTGATTCCATTTGGTTTAACCAATTCCCCAGCCACATTCCAATCATGTATGAACCATGTCTTCAAAAAACAGTTGAGGAAGCATCTTCTTGTATTCTTTGATGACTTGCTAATCTATAGCAAGACGTGGGAGGAACACCTTCAGCATGTGGAACATATCTTGACTATCAAGGAGGATCAATCATTGTATGCCAAGGAGTCCAAATTTGAATTTGGAATTGTAGAGTTCCTCTACTTGGGACACATTATTGGAGTTAAAGGAGTACAGGTACATCAGGAGAAGATTCAGGCCATAGTTGAGTGTCCCACACCTAAAACCCTTACAGAGTTGAAGGGATTTCTGGGCATTTGTGACGCAGCCGCACTCCTTGAAGCACGTCCTCTCTCACAGGATATTCCTTTCATCTTGGCCCGAAGACCTCCAAGGTTCCTCTATTTCCCTATCGGGAAATATGCGACCCACAGATTCTATCTTCACACGATCCCCCCCTTTCTTAAACTTATCGGGGAATCAGAACTCGCGACTTCGCGAACCTAACGGTCGACCACTGGGCTCTCGAATCCTCGAGACCCGATGCTTTGGTCAATGCTGAACTCTTCCCATATCTATCAGGACTTCTGCTCTATCGCAGTTTCATTACTCGCGATGTCGTTCACTTTGATTTGCTGACTCCCGATACCCGATGCGCCGAAAATTTGACGCGCACGTGGGAATTGACTTTTCCACACCCGTCCCTTCGATCAGGATTTCGGAGTTCACAGGATCATGAATCCTAATGCCAAAGGATTTGGAACTTACATTTTCCCGATCCCCGATATGGTATGCCACATGTCCTCTACTAACCCTGACTGTGGCCCACACGACCCTTCCGTCAGGATATCGTGTTTTGCGATTCCAAGCGGCAAGTGTTTCCTGTCCTCAGAAACCCCGATTCCCCAATCTCCGACTCCTCGGGATATCCTGACACGTGTCCTCACTGATGGACGGTTATGGGCTTATCGGGATACCGCAGGTCATGATATCGTGATTCTTGCTGCAACCACTTGGGACTTCGACTCGCGAATCCCCGATACGCGATGTCACATGTAGATCTGACGGTCCCTCTGACTTAGGATCGACGGCTCTACCCTCCTGAGCTTTGAACCTCTTCCACACTTAAGCAGTAACCTCCCTGTGCCTCTATCAGATCCAATGGCCCACGAAACTTCATGAAATCTCCTCACAGAATTTCGTCCGTCCGTCCTTCCTTTGCTAATTCTGCGAAGTGAAGAAGTGCTTCGTCCACGAAGACTTGTTCACCTGCACGCCAACCTGCAACGCTTGTTGCAAGCCTTCTAAGGTACCAACCCCTTGTGATTTCCTTGGTAATTAATCAAGGTTCTATACCTCCTAAGCTTGTTCTCGACTTCTCAAGTCTTCCTGAGAACTTCTTGCACGCACTCCTTGTGGCAAACCTTCAACGACGCCTCTGTGTTGAAGTCTTTTGACTCTGCGCACACCTGCAATAGCAGTCTTCCAATACTCTGCTCAGAATCGCAACTCTGAGACTTAGCTTGGCCTGTGCACTCTTTGCATGGAACTGTGCCTAACTGCACCTTCTGGATGAATGAGAACAAAGGTTATCTCTAATTGAACCCTTCTGTCAACGCACTCCTTGCGGACAATTCGACTGCACTCCTTGCAAGAATTCTCATGAAATTGAATCAAAGATTTCTTCTATTAATTCAATATCTGTACATGGGTGTTCTTCATACAATCCTCTGCCTACTCTCCTCTTCTTGCTCCTGAATTGATAATGTTACAATGTACAAGTGAGGGTGTCTATATCCGTTTTCCCTCTCAGACTCTAGGCTATCAAATCTAGAATTAAATTCCTATCTAACTGCATTAACTAAATTAAATGTCGTCTATCTACTAAAGTACGAGAGCTATCTGCTCAAGGTCCATTACAATATACAAAGGTGCCTCCTCTTAAATGACTCATTTAAGATTTTCGCAACAGTTTCCAAGGCAATTTCAAAATTTGCGCTGGCTTATCCAGCTGTCTTCCGCTTCCGCGCTGGCTCGCTTGATGTGCTGGAGATGCTCCTGCATCATACTCCTCGGCTTGAAAACTTTCATGGGCTCCTGTCCATGAGATTCTGCACGGTCTTTCCATGCTTCTGTATTTCTACGTCAGTCTCCTAGTTGGCATATTCCACTGGATGATTCTTCCACTTGACCAGATACTCAAAGTATTCTTTTCTCCTGGTCTTCTTACCCACTCTCTTGTCCAGTATGCGCTCCATCCGTGGATTCTCTGCAACTGGAAATTGTTTCACCCACTAGATCACTGGTCCCTCGGCTCCAGTTTCTGCTTCCCCTGCTGTATATGGGTATAAATCTGCGGTATTGAATATCAGAGATATTCCAATACCATCCGGCAGTTCGATCTTATAATCATTTTCTCTGAATTTCTTCAGGACTCTGCATGGCCCAATTTTCTTCATTTTCAATTTGTTGTATGTTCCCCTCGGGAACCTTTCTTTCCTCAAATGTGCCAGAACTAGATCGCCAACTTCAAACTGAAGTTGTCTCCGATGTTGATCTGCTCTGCGCTTGTATTCCTTATTTGAATCTATCAGTCACTGCTTCACCCTGCTGTGAAGTTCTTTCATCGCCTTAGTGAATTCTTCTGCACTAGCACTGCTAGTCGCAGTCTGTCCTGAATCCCTCAGTTCATAAAATCCTCTCGGCTACACCCCATACACAACCTGAAATGGAATTTTTCCTGTACTCCTATTCACTGAGTCGTTGTATGCAAACTCTGTCTGTGGCAATATGTTATCCCAACTGCTATGGTGCTCTGTCACCAGGCTTCTCAACAAGTCTCCCAGACTTCTGTTGACCACTTTTGTTTGTCCATCCGGCTGTGGATGATAAGAAGAACTAAACACCAAATTAGTTCCCAGCTTCTTCCATAAGGTCCTCCAAAAATGCCCTATGAATGATTCTCAGTTGCTTCATACACCTCTCCAAAATTTGCATCCCCTGCGTACATGTTCCTGAGATTTTCAAAACCCAATGTTTTGACTCGGAATTCCTGCAACAGCAAACACTTCCTTCTCAAAGCATCAGCCACTTTGTTAGCAGTACCTGAAATATGCTTAATCACAAATGTGAAATTCTGCATATACTCTACCCATTTAGCATGTTTCTGATTCAACTTCTCCTGTTGAGTCCCAAACTGTAATGCATGATTATCACTGTACAATACAAGTTCTTTTGGGATCAAGTAATGCCTCCACTTCTTCAATGCTTGTATGATAGCATAGAATTCCTTATCATACATGGAGTATTTCAGCTTTGCCTCATCGAGCTTCTCGCTGAAATATGAAATTGGCCTGTCTTCCTGACTCAAGACCGCTCCTATGGCAAACCCACTTGCGTCACATTTCACCTGAAATGTTTTCAGGAAATCCGGCAACACCAAAACCGGTTGTTCCGAGATCTTCCGCGTCAACAGATTGAATCTCTTCTCAGCCTCTTTTGTCCAGTGAACATATTTGTGTCGCTTATTCACTGTATCCATCATTGTTGCGCTAATCCCACTTAAATTCCTGATGAACTTTCGGTAGAAACTAGCCAAACCATGAAAACCTCTCACCTCGAAAATATTCCTCGGTGATGGCCAACTCTTGATTACTTCCACTTTATCCAGATCCATCTTTAATTCATTTGTCGAAATAACAAAACCCAAGTAAATGAGTTCTGTCTTCATGAATGAAGATTTCTTCATGTTGATCAATAGCTTCTCCTGCTGTAGCTTCTTCATCACTATAGCCAAATGCTTCAAATGTTCAACCTCTGATTTACTGTAAATCAGTATGTCATCCAAATACACGATGATGAACTTCCCAATGAATTCCCTTAGGACTTCATTCATCAACCTCATAAAAGTACTCGGCGCATTCGTCAAGCCAAACGGCATGACTAGCCATTTATACAGTCCTTCGTTGGTTTTGAAGGTTGTCTTCCATTCATCGCCTCCTCTCATGCGAATCTGATGGTATCGGCTCTTCAAATCAATCTTTGAAAAGAATCTTGCTCCACTCAAGAAATCCATCAGATCATCCATTCTCGGCAATGGGAACCTGTACCTAATGGTTATCTTGTTAATCTCTCTCGAATCAGTGCACATCCTCCAGCCTCCGTCTTTCTTCGGACTGAGCACTGTTGGAACAACACATGGGCTTAAAATTTCCCTGACCAAGCCTTTGTCCAACAACTCTTGGACCTGCCTCTTGACCTCTTCATTTTCTTGCGGCGTCAATTTGTATGTAGCTTTGTTCAGCAAACTAGCTCCTGGAATGAGATCAATATGATGACTCACACTCCTCATCATTGGCAACGAACGAGGTAATTCATCCACTATGATGTCAGCGAACTCTTCCAGCAGTTCCTGAATCTCATCTAGAAAATCATCCACTCTTGTGCTAGTCAGAACAATTCTTGGCTTTCTGACCACAAAGAATTGTGGATCTTCCTTCTTCTTCACCTCTGTAAGAAGCTCCTTCCCACTCATGAGAAGTATTGTGTTGTTCACTTCCGGCTTCACCTCCTTATCTTTTATCGGAAGCAACGCATGGGTTCTCCCATTCTTCTCCAGGGTATATGTGTTCATTCTCCCATCATGAATCACATTTTTTTCATATTTCCATGGTCTACCCAGCAATAAATGACATACATCCATGGGAATAACATCACACAAGATTTTATCATTGTATCCACCTATTTTGAATTCAACCAAGCATTGTTTAGTAACAGATACCTGGTGTCCCTTCTGTAGCCACGAAACTCTGTATGGACTTGGATGATCAGTCGTCTCCAACTCCAGCTTTTCTACCATCTATGTAGATACGAGATTATCTGTGCTACCACTGTCAACGATAACCTTGCACACCCTGTCCTTGGTCTTGCAAGTTGTTCTGAATAGTCTCGTCCTTTGGACTGAACTTTCCTGCACCTCCTTCTCGGGTGTCAAAAGGACTTTTCGCATCATTAGCGATCTTCCGCCTTCTACGTCCTCTGCCTCAACATCTCGCCTCTGCGCTTATGCGATGTGAGCTTATCCAATGTCATTCTTTTTCTCTGGACACTCATAAGACTTGTGCCCATTCTTTCCACATGTGAAGCATGTGATGATTCCACCTCTTCCTCTTCCTCTACCTATGGTACGAGGAAAAGTATTGTTGTCAGCATATCCTCCACTCTGTTCTATATGCTGCCCTCTTTGTTCAACATATGGCCCTCTCTGTGAGGTCCCACCTCTTTCAACCTTACCCTGAGGTTTCTTCCATTCCTCTTTGGGCTTCTGATATTTCTCCTGGGCAACTGCCTTGCCTCTGGGCTGACTTCGGCCTCGCCCTCGCTGACCTTGCTTACAGCTCAGCTTCTCCTCGGCTTTCAGAGACATTTGATAAGCATCCTCCACCGTTCTGATGGAAACCATGCTTAATTCATCCTGAATGTTGTATCTCAGACCATTCAGATATCAGGAAACCTTCTCATCATTGCTCTCCCGATGACCTGCTCTGATGTTCAGTCGATAGAATTCCTCAGTGTACTCTTTCACTGTCATCAACTTCTGTCTCAGGTTCTACATTCTGCTTAATAGAGTAATTTGATAATCCCTTGGGATGAACTTCACCTTCATCTTCGCAATCATTCGATCCCAACTCTTGATCTTCTGCTTGCCTTTGTAGCGTCTGTCAGCTTGTAGCTCGTCCCACCACAATGTTGCATGGCCTTTCAAGCATGTGACAACATGTCTGACCTTCTTATCCTCTTCGACATCTTCATAGTCGAAATAAGTGTCAAGAGCTCGGATCCAATCCAGTAGCTCCTCTGCATCCAGATTTCCCTCATAAACTGGAATGTCCATTTTTGCCTTCGCACCCATCCTTGCGATAGCTTTGATCAAATGCTCATTTGATGCATCTTCGGCTATAACTTTGCAAGATACCAGATATATAAAATATGCATAACAGAAATGAAATGCTAGAAATAACAGAATAACAGTAAAATATCCAGCATAATCTTCACAATACACAGAAATGATTCACGAAATAGCAACAGAAATAGCACTTTGAATCAGATAGCAATGTTCACAGGCCTCTTC
>ML777005.1:707980-758258 GCA_009831015.1 Picea engelmannii
TTTGCCCTGTGCTATAGCTCTCTGATATACGTGCGGGGTCCAACAGTAGTACTCGGCCCAATATCTCAGGGCACTAACTAAGGAGGATAGACCGTACCCTTAGCCGTACTACCCGACTACCCAAGTACTAGAGAGTATCTTCCTGAGTGTTGTTCTCGGTAACACTATAGCAGTCTGGCGGCCGATAGGTTTATCTACAGAGGGATTCAGGAAATCTAGGCCAGTCCGTACACAGGTGTTGTCTGATGCGCTACCACTCAAAGGGGTACCAACAGGGGTTACAAGGGTGGCCAACAAATGTGCACTTAAGAACCACTTGTATTTCCTGCGTGTATGAATCCCTCAACCGCGGGTTTATGCACGTAACGACAGATCTCTGTGGCTTAAAGACGTCGGAATACATCTCTACCCTAGAAAAAAAATACCCACAATTTCTGCCAAGGAAAGTGCTCTGATACCACTTGCAAGATACGAGATATATAAAATATGCAGAACAGAAACGAAATGCTAGAAATAACAGAATAACAGTAAAATATCCAGCATAATCTTCACAATACATAGAAATGATTCACGAAATAGCAACAGAAATATCACTTTGAACCAGATAGCAATGTTCACAGGCCTCTTCGAGGGGGAAACCTCCAATCGAGCAGCGCTCTATTACAATAATATCCAAGCTAGGGTTCTCATACCCTCGACTCCTATTTATACTAAAAAGAAGCATCTAGAGGAAGATCCTTCTAGAAGTGAAAGCTTCTATCAGTTCTTCTTACATCCGCCTTATTCTATTTTATTGAAAGGTCTTATTAATATTGACCTTTATTACATCCGAATACATTGATCTACCTATGTGCGGGTTAGGACCTTAACAAACTTCCTCCTCTCGTTCAGCCTCTATCTCGCCATCGGAATCACTAAGATCCCCTGCACTAACTGTGCATCTTTGCGTTGTCTCCATCTCTTCGAGTCTTGCTCGGAGATCACGCATCTGTCTCTCCATTTCTGGATTTCCTACCGGCCTACCTCTTCTCCACACCTCCCTATCCTATGGGTCAGGTGATTGCCTCTCTCTTCTGGGCGGCATGGTGAATTTTCCTCCTTCTCTGCTACAGAAAGCAAAGAGTCTTCCTCAGCTCTGATACCAAACCTGACGCCACCACACTCCTCGGAGCAAGTCCTCTCTCATAGGATCTTCCTTTCCTCTTGGCCCGAAGAACTCCAAGGTTCCTCTATTTCCCTATCAGGAAATCTGCGACCCACAGATTCTCTCTTCACGTGATCCCCCCCTTTCTTAAACTTATCGGGGAATCGGAACTCGCGACTTCGCGAGCCTAACGGTCGACCACTGGGCTCTCAAATCCCTGAGACCCGATGCTTTGGTCAACGCTGACCTCTTCCCGTATCTATCGGGACTTCTACTCTATCATGGTTTTGTTACTCGCGATGTCGTGCACTTCGTTTTGCCGACTCCCGATACCCGATGCGCTGAATCTCCGATGCGCACGTGGGAATTGACTTTTCCACACCCGTCCCTTCGATCAAAATTTCAGAGTTCACGGGATCACGAATCCTAATGCCAAAGGATTTGGGACTTACCTATTCCCGATCCCCGATATGGTATGCCACCTCTCCTCCACTAACCCTGACTGTGGCCCACACGACCCTTCCATCGGGATATCGTGTTTCGCGATTCCAAGCGGCAAGTGTTTCCTGTCCTCAGAAACCCCGATTCTTCGATCTCTGACTCCTCGGGATATCCTGACACGTGTCCTCACTGATGGATGGTTCTGGGCTTATCAGGATACCGCAGGTCGTGATATCGCGATTCTTGCTGCAACCACTTGGGACTTCGACTTGCGAATCCCCGATACACGATGTCACATGTAGATCTGATGGTCCCTCTGACTCGGGATCGACGGATCTGCCCTCCTGAGCTCTGAACCTCTTCCACACTTACGCAATAACCTCCTTGTGCCTCCATGAGATCCAACGGCCCATGGAACTTCGTGAAATCTCCTCACAGAATTTCGTCCGTCCGTCCTTCCTTTGCTAATTCTGCGAAGTGAAGAAGTGCTTCCTCCACGAAGACTTGTTCACCTGCACACCAACCTGCAACGCTTGTTGCAAGCCTTCTAAGGTACCAACTCCCTATGATTTCCTTGGTAATTAATCAAGGTTCTATACCTCCTGAGCTTGTTCTCGACTTCTCAAGTCTTCCTGAGAACTTCTTGCACGCACTCCTTGCGGAAAACCTTCAACGACGCCTCCATGTTGAAGTCTTTTGACTCTACGCACACCTGCAACAGCAGTCTTCCAATACTCTACTCAGAATCGCAACTCTGAGACTTATCTTGGCCTGCGCACTCCTTGCACAACACTGTGCCTAACTGCACCTTCTGGATGAATGAGAAAAAAGGTTATCTCTAATTGAACCCTTCTGTCAACGCACTCCTTGTGGACAATTCGACTGCACTCCTTGCAGGAATTCTCATGAAATTGAATCAAAGCTTCTTTCTATTAATTCAATATCTGTACATGGGTGTTCTTCATACAATCCTCTGCCTTCTCTCCTCTTCTTTCTCCTGAATTGATAATGTTACAATGTACAAGTGAGGGTGTCTATATCCGTTTTCCCTCTCGGACTCTAGGCTATCAAATCTAGAATTAAATTCATATCTAACTGCATTAACTAAATTAAATGTCGTCTATCTACTAAAGGACGAGAGCTATCCGCTCAAGGTCCATTACAATATACAAAGGCGCCTCCTCTTAAATGACTCATTTAAGATTTGCGCAACAGTTTCCAAGGCAATTTCAAAATTTGCGTTGTCTTATCCAGCTGTCTTCCGCTTCCGCGTTGGCTCGCTTGATGTGTTGGCGATGCTCATGCATCAATTTGCAACTATTACAGGAGATTCATCAAAGGGTTCTCCCAACTTTGTGCACCCTTGAATGATCTAAAAAATAAAGGGGCCTTCAGATGGAGTGAAGAGGCCCAAGCCACATTCGAAAAAATCAAGAAAGTAATGAGCACATGCCCCGTGTTGGCATTACCAAATTTCGACCAACCTTTCACCTTGGAGTGTGATGCCTCCGAAGAGGGAATTGGGGTTGTACTGATGCATAATAGGCACCCTCTTGCCTATGAGAGATGAAAAATCAGGGGTCCTAAGTTACTTTACACCATATATGACAAAGAGATGTTGGTCGTCATGCACGCTTTAGCCAAATTCAGGCAATACTTGGTCGGTGCTATATTTTTAGTGAAATCATATCACAATAGCCTTAAGTACTTCTTGGAGCAGAAGAACTTGAATAAAAGGCATCAGAAGTGGGTCAACAAGATACAAGCCTATGACTTTGACATTGAATTCATCAAAGGGAAAAACAACGTGGTGGAAGATGCATTATCCATGAGGCCATCAATCTATGCCATGACAGATGTATCCATTGACTAGAAGGACCACCTTGTGATGGAATACTCCAAAAATCAGTGTGCTTGTTAGGTGATGGATGGGAAAATATAGGATGATAACTTCAAGGTCATCAATGACATCATCTATTACAAGGGAAAAATATTTTTGGTTCCAGAATCAACCTTCAAGACCAAGGTATTATAGGCATGTCATGACTCACCTGTGGCAAGACACCAAGGAATTGGCAAGACATACAGGAAAGTAAGGGAAAGGTTCTCATGGAAGGGCCTCAAAGAGGATGTGATGAATCACATCAAGGAGTGCACTACTTGTCAAGAAAACAAAAATGAGAACACGCATCTAGCAGGACTAATACAACCTCTACCCATCCCCGAGCACAAATGGGAGAGCATTTCCATGGACTTTATCATAGGACTATCGAAGGCCCAAGGTAAGGATTGTATTTTTATAGTGGTGAACAGGTTGACAAAATTTGCACACTTCTTCTCCATTGCCACAGATTTTAGTGCAACACAAGTGGTTGAATTTTTTTTCAGAGAGATCTTCAGGCTACATGGTCTACCCAAAACCATTGCTAGTGACAGGGACAATTGATTTACGAGTACGTTCTGGTAGGAATTATTCAAAATGGTTGGTACAGCCTTGACCCCTAGCACTAGTTATCATCCTCAAACTGATGGGCATAACGAAATAATCAACAAATGGGTTGAAGGCTACCTCAGGAATTATGTAGCAAGGAAACAGAAGGCATGGGATAAATGGCTACACCTGGGGGAATATTGTTACAACACCACCTATCACATGTCCATAGGCATGACTCCATTCAGGGAACTGTACAGTTATGACCCACTCTCTTTTGTAGAGATTGATTTTGGTGATAGAAAAGCCCCAATGGTACAGTATTGGGTACAATAGAGTCATGACATCCTCATGTAGTTGAAGGACCATCTATAGAAGGCAGAGAATCAGCAGAAGGTTCAAGCAAACAAACATCGGGTAGAGCGTACTTTTGAGGTTGGTGACTTGGTCTACCTAAGGCTCCAATTGTACAGACAGGCTTCAATCAAAATAAATGGAGCAGAAAATCTCCAACCCTAGCTCTTTGGGCCCTGCAGGATCAACATAAAGGTAGGGGTCATGGCTTATGAGCTGGATCTCCCACAGGGTAGCAGGATACACAATGTCTTCCACGTGTCCTGCCTGAAGAGGGAAATCGGCCAACACATCACCCCACTTGAGGTGATGCCACCTCTAGATGAAAAGGGGAATTGGTACTAGTACCGAAGGAAATATTAGAGGTTCAAGAGAAGAAACTCCACAGGAGAAGAATTCAAGAATACTTAATCAAATGGAAGGATCTGAATATTGAAGATGCAACGTGGGAGAATGAACAGGTGATACGGGAAACAGGTTCGGAATTGCTTGTGGGCAAGAAATTTCAAGAAGGGGAAACCGTAATGTCCCCCATATCTTGATGAAGAGGTTTGGGAAGACTTAGTGGTCTAGTCATCCCCACTAGACCATAGTCTCATGCAACATGGGGAAATGTCAGCTAAATCAATGTTATATTTGGAAGTTGACTTGGAAAAAGGGAAAAAGGGTAAAAAGTAACTCAATGAAGAATTAGAACGTTGGAGGTTGAGTTAGGAGTTGAACCTAGGGGTTAACTAACTCAACAGGGAAATAGAATGGAAGTATAAAGGAAATTCTAGGGTGCACCTTTCACCCATCTTGGATATTATTTCATTTGCTTGTTGAGCTCTTGAGCTCATAGTTTTGAGGATTTTGATATTACAAACCCTAGAGAAAAACTCAGTGGTGAAAGATTCCACTCACCTTGTTCCAAGCTTGGTCTTGGGGATTAAATACTCCACCCACACCATTCTAGAGTCATCATAGGTTCCATGATCGATCCAGGAGGGAAACAAGGTCGTACCCTTGAGGGTTTTCTAGTAGGGGTGCACCATTTCATGAAGAGGAGTTTGATCCAACATTGTGACAGGGTATAGAGAAATTCTAGCATTTTGGTTTTTCTTGTAGGGCCTTGTTCATCAGTTTGGGAGCATTGTGGAAGAGTTACTTCGGCCAGATTATTATCTACAACTTTGGGATGGCTTTGAGAGAAGGAGGGCACAACTATGATTCACTTTGAGGAGGTTTGAGGAGGTTACACCTCATATCTGACCTTGAGACTTCTCCCAGGGGCTTATGGTAGCCTGATCTATCTTTCTAGGGAGTTTCAGGAGATTTGGAGACTTCCTTCATGAGGGCCGAATTATTGGGCACTTTAGGGTCTCAGGAGGGCGCAGTCTTGATTAGGGTTTCAACAATTTTGAGGGGTAAGACATGGCATTTGGAATTCATACTTCAGGGAGAGGTTTCTCTTTCCCTGATCTATCTTTCTATGAAGTTTGGCATCATTTGAAGATCTCCTTCAGCTGGGCTAAAACCTTGGCCTTCTCATCTACTCAACAGGACATGCCAGCAGCTAGGGGAGTTGGACATGACCCTATCTCTTATTTTATCTGGTCTTCATTATATATTCAGCCTTTGGAGGCTTATTTTGTATTTCTAGGGGCATTTTGCAGCAGCTCATATAATCTATCTTGGAGCCATTTGATGTTATTCTAGATCTGCGTCCATATTGTATCAGGTTCTTTCTTTTCATAATAATAAAGGTCAGATATATGCTTTTGGGTTCAATATCTTGTGTATTGGTTACATGTTGTCTTTGCATTCAATTTATCTTCAGATCTGTGCTTAATAACTAAACATCACCCTAAGGCCAAAACTTGAGAGGCCAACCTACACAGATACACAAACAAACAAGTAAATCAGTGGTCAGTTAGTGTTCCAAGCGAAAAAATTGTCTTGGGAACATTACAATGTAGGGTACTCTGTGCGTTGCGTTGCCTTCTGGTTCACCAGGAGGGCCGATAGTTTTAGAGGCTTTGTTGGAAACGCGAAACGACATGAAACTTGGGTCAATACAAACTCAGACAGAATAGAATAGTAAACCAACAATGCATGATTGGTACATACTTGTTACATGGTTGGAGTCACTTGTTAGTAGTATTGTTGACACATGGTTTATGGATGATGTAACATACTTGTCTTGGTATATTATTAGAAGCATATATTGATCTTGGTGATGATTATGAGTTGTTGTGTTATGCTTGATTGATGCACATATTGGTGATATTGTGCATATAGTTGAGAGTTGTCTTGGTGATTGATCTTGGTGAGTAGATATGATTTGGTTGATAAGATTGATGAGATAGGTTGTTGTGATATGTTGTTTGGACGGGTTATTGTGACATGTTATTTGTACATGTTTGGTGCATGGTTCATGCATTTGTTTATGGTACAGGTTGATGTATGGTACATATTGGCACAAGTTATTGGTACAGGTTGTTACATGTTGTTTGGTGTAGGTTGATTGGTACTAGTTTACAACAGTATATATTGTTATCACTCCAAGAAACTCCTTAGGGTTGTAGGCTAAGGATGCTTGGTAACTTATAAATAATGGTTTTATGTGTTTGGGACAATGGGGTCTTTAATGATTTATGTAAGAAACAACTCATCACACATCTAAAGATACAGTGCTTTCAGGAAACAATAATTAGATCAAATAATTGAAAGAGAGGATGGAGAACACTATTCTTGATTTGCCAATACAAGGGAATGTAGGGCTTAATACAAGACAGAGAGAAATCCTTTAATTTCAAGTCTATGAGCTCAATAAAGAGATAACAGTCTTTATGAACTAAAATAAACTAAAAGCAAAGTACAGAAAATGAAAGATGGACAATTCTGATATTGCAAACGAAAGGAAGATGAACTTTATTTCTGCAAAAAGAGTCTATATAGTGGCATAAAATATCTCCCAGTTTGAACCTTTGTTTCATATCAAAAATAGGCATTTATAGTCTCTTACAATCAGTTTTACAGATCCTAAAAACATGGATCTGTATTTAATAAAAGAAATTCAAATCTAACTAAACAACTTGAAAATAAAGACTTAACAACTAAACTTAGCACTCAAATTGTCTTTAATCTCAAAAATTCGCCATCTGCATCCTTCAGCTTCTGGAATCTTTGATGTGATGCAATGTGGCAAAACACCTGTCTTGACAGTTGGATTTCTCCAACGTTCATGGTCGATATTTGAGGAAGTTTGTTTTACATGTGGTTTCCAAAATTCCCTCAAATCTCTGATGTCGAATCCTTTGCAAGCAATTTTCATTCCCTTGATACTTTGGAACTCCTCCATAACCTGTGAGAAGTGACCTATTCTACCCCGGGCTTCCAAAAATGCTTTCCCAGCTTTCAACAGCTAACTTGTTTTATATTTCATTGGTTAGTTGGTGAAAGCGCTGCCTTTCACCAGCTAACGGGTCATAAAATATCTCTTTGCGCTGGTGAAAACCCTGACTGCGCCAAAAACGAGTTTTCACCTTCAAAATTGTGATTCCATTGAAACTCAGTGTGTCTCTGATTTCTCACCTTGCATATTAACAGCGACTTGAGCAAGTACCTTCAAATCTGGATGGGATTTTTTCTTTTGTTTTTGTTTCAATCTTCTTATTTGCCTTTTAAGGCGTTTGGCAAGCCACCATAGACTATTGTACTCTTTGGTGAGTTTTTGCTTTCTTTTCTTCTCTTTAACACTTTCCCGAGCCAGTCTCTCAAACACAACATTGGTTTTTGTGAAGTTATCAGACAACTTCTTATACCTTTCTTTGATTACCCGTTCCAAAACCTCTTGTTGAGCGATTACCTCTTTCAGATGCTTGATTTTCTGAGATTTCTTTGACTTAGAGTTTTTTTATGTTTCTCCTTCCTTTGTATGAGTGAAGGTCTCATAGTTTTGTGCAAACTCAGTTGACTGCTCAGGACTCTTGGTGACAGGGCATTGATCTTGTTGTTATGATTCTGAGTCTGTATAGGGCAAGTTTAAAATATTGGTCCTCTTCTCTGTAGGCTGCTCTGTGGGCTGTTATGTAGTGGTTTTGAACCAACTCTGGCTCGATCTTGGTAGGCTGGTTGTTGCAGCAATGGAAGCTTCATCTACTAAGATCTCCAAGGACCCAACACGGGCTTTATTCCCATCGAAAGTTTTGGCAAAATCTTATGTTGTTGACTGGTGGAAACCATTTTGCAACCTCTCAACGAATTCAATACACCCTGCGTTTGAGAAATGTTTCTAGACTTCGGGATGTGTCTGTAAAAAAGACAGGTTGTCCAGCTCTTTTCTGAGTAGAGAACCACTACGTCTCCTCGCCATTCTATAGCTTGAAAACCCCAACAATTATGTATATCAACCCCTGCAACTATTTTTCGAGCCGAGGTTTTTGCGCTGTTGAAAGCACTCGAGAGTCGGCTTTGTTTTCTAACATTAGAAACTTTTAACAAACCTTCGTGAATAATGTGTGATATGGAAACAATGATATGATTTGATGCTGTCAGCCCGACAGTACAACCTCTGTACCTGCGTTGCTGAATTCGAAATTTCCATTTCCGATGCCATGAGTGTGCAACATGCTTCACTGAACAAGATCTGCATCGTAATCCTATCTTGACGTGCAAACCTGAGTCTCCATCATTACCCACTTTCACTAGCACATCATTCTGGATTTGCATGACGTGGGATGATCGTATCATCATTATCTTTTTTAGAAACGTGGATAAAACGCATGTGATTCCCGCTTTCTCCAGCCAACAGCCCGTGGAAAACACCCCTTAGCTATTGATACTTACCGCTTTCACCAGTGCATGATCCTGTGGAAAACCCCCTTTAGCTGTTGAAAGTCATCACTTTCACCAGCGCACGATCCCGTAAGAACTGCTCCGTAGCTGTGGAAAGTTTTCACTTTCACCAGCGCACAACCCGTGACAATGCTTCTTTGAATATTTTGAAATTCAACACTTTCACCAGCGCACAGACCTATGAGAGATGCTCCTTAGCTGTTGAAAGTTGCCACTTTCACCAGCTAACACTCATCTTTGGACACACGTTAGCTGTTGAAAGCAAATTATGAAAATTTTGAAAAGAAGACTTTTATGGGTCATCTTATTTCTAGGATAAAAAACAAAACCTAAGTTTTGCAGCTAGAAAAACTCAAAAATGAATTGAGAAAACTACCAATAGCCATGCTATCCACCACAAAACCCGACCAAAAGGACGAGTTCATTTTGGGAGCTAACATATATCATAGTGATAGTGTGACAGTGGTTCCATCATTGTACATATATTTCAGGGCGGTTGGATGGGCCAAAGACAGGTGGTTGTAGCCATAGAACATAGGGGGTTGTAGCCTCCTTCTGGTTGTAGCCAGAGAATTGGGGAGTTGGAGCTTCCCTCGGGTTGTAGCCTGAGAAACTAGGGGGTTGGAGCCTCCTTCCAGTTGCAGCTGGAAAACAAAGGAAGTTGGTGCTTCCAATGAATGTAATTCTTAAAGACATATAGGAAAAATCATTATGTGGTTTTCTTTCGCATTGGGTTTCCACGTAAAAACACTGGCGTACTATGTATGTGTATGATTGCTCATTAGGTCATTGTTTATTTACTCTGCAACTATTGGATGATAATGCTACATTGATATAACACTTGCATTTTATGGTTAAAAAGGGATTAAATTGCTCTATTACTGATTCACCCCCCTTCTCATTAATCCAATAGACATTGGTACAAATACCCAGGAAAAATTGTTAGCTATGTGGTTTCGTTTATCTTTTTCCATGGATAAAGGAATTCGGTATTTGCAGGTGGTCAGTTATTCCAAGTTAATTGTTGACTACTTCTAAGGAAAATCTTACTTAGATAGCATACTTTTATCATCTTGGCAATGTCAAATCAGGGAGCTTCGGTAGTTGTATAACTTTGTATCTATAGAACACATTTACCAAAACTTTAACCAATAGGTTTATGCCCTTTCTAAGGAATAAATTACACTTGATGAAGGGCTTTTGGTATGCAATAAATTTCTTGGTGAGGAGGCTCTTCCAGAGATCCAAATGTATATATTTTGAAGAATGAATGTTAGTATCAGGTTTTTCAGGTTATGACAATGGTATCTTGTTCTTATCACATGAAGGATAAGGTTGACTCTTTCCAATTATGTTTTTGAACATATTAATGTATGCTCTGGGTAGAAAGTACTAGTATCTGCCAAAGGTTCTTTTCTTGACAATTTTAGCTAAAGGACCAAAAGGTCTCTCTGTGACAATCAACGCTCTCTATGAGCTGAACTACCTATGTGTATATTTATTTCTATATGGAATAGAATTTTTTATTTTTTTTCTATTCAATTTAATTATTCAAGTATTTATTTAATTATTCTTCTTTTTTTTTTCTCAGGAAAAAAAAAGAATAATTAAATAAATATTTGAATAATTAAATTATTAATAATAAAATATGGAAATACTATAATTTAACAATTAATAATAATTTCAGGACAATTTTGATGCTAGATGATTCAAATTTATTGGAGATGGGCACAATTAATCACCTTTTAATCTAAAATTCTAATCTGATGGCTAACAATTGAAGATGCTGGCATATTCTTAGTCGTCTTCCCAAATCAATGAATATGATTTACTCTTTATAACTTCCTTATATTTTTGAATGCATCAGTTAATCTGTTTACTTTTTAACCTTTACCTAATCATATTAAGAAATTACTGTAGCACCACATGATTGCCACGTTTAAATTATTAATGTCCGCCTTTCAACAAAAATGGAGCAGGCGACTTGACACAATCATCTCTTCCATAAAGTAGACAGCATATACCACAGCAAAGAAAACCGTTGTGCCACTCGGCATGAGAGAAAACAGTTGTGCATATTATTTTAATGCCACGTAAATGTTATTTAGAAAACCGTTGTGCCAAAGCACAAGAGAAAACCGTGGCAGACGCAGGAGAGAAATAGTTACAGTTAGGGAACCCTCGGTTTATTAATTATAAATTGAATTATGAATTTCAACTAGTAGCATTATAATTTGAATTATGAATTTCAACTAGTAGCAGCGGGTGCGTACTGCACCTCCGATCTTTACCTTTTTTGGATAAACGGCCGGACCATGCTTAGTAAGTTGTGTATACAGGCTGCCTAATTAGGACCTTATGTTAGCCGCGTATGTTTCAAGTTTCAGCACAAAATGGTTTCTTGCTTCCTTATGAATTATAAAAGAGACCTTGGCTGTACGTTGTCTCTTTTAGAATCTTTGTTTTACACGTTTTGTCATTTTATTGCTACTTTTCTTAGTTCTTCAAGCGATGCCACAGCAACACTGACGCGAGTACAAAAAGCATCGATCATAAAATCTGGGCAAATCTCTCATATGGAATCTTTATGTAAACACTCCTCCATGAACTATATGTCTATTAAAAAAACAATTTATAGAAATTAACTCATTATTTTTTAAATAAAAAATGCTAATATAAATTTTTATATAGCATTCGAAAATATTTTATATAATGTTAAAATTATTTTTTTTTGGAAATGTATACCACAGTTACACTTTGTCGTATAAATCTATATGATGTTTGAGTACTACATCTTGGATTTATATTAAAATTAATTTTTTTTTGGGAAATTTCTACCACAATTACACTTTGTCCTATATATATATATATGATGTTTGAGTACTACATCTTGGATTTATATTTTTTTAGAGCATATTACAAATATGTTTTATAGTAGGAGTCAATATCCTTTAAACTTATAAATATAAAAAATTATAATAAACCCTTATTAAAGGGTGATAATTCTATTAAAACACTATAAGAGTCATGAAAGAAGCCTACTTACTTTATAGCTTTTTAGAAACAAGCAAATCTTGAGTGATTGCATCATTGTTATTATTTAGGTTAAAAAGTTTATGATTTTGAGCTTCCTAAGATGAGTACAGGCATAGAGTTAAAAGGACACTATTCATCAAGACCACCAAGTATGTTATTGATAATATTGATTGTTTACATTATCTCTCAACCATGCAAGAATGGATATTAGAGTGGATGTTAGAGTATAACCCTAACACATAAATTTGATCTAATAACAACAATTATTTTACATTCTCCATAACTATCTTAAGAATCCCACCCAAGGATCCAAAATGTTACTACAAGCATTAATTTTACAAATGATACATCTCATAGATCTTGGGATTTAGGGCTTTCTCAAAATATTTGACATGAGAAGTATCATCACATTGATATAATGTTGCTAGAAATAATAAGAAGAAATTAAAAGTGTGTGACAGATAAATATGTCTAGATTCAAGAAAGAAAAGAGAATGATCAATCTAGAGAACAAAAAAGTGAGGGTTTGATTATCAATCTAGAGATCAAACTCATGCTATGTCTTTACATGGTTAAATCTAGCAAGATGATCAAGCCATCGCTCAACATTCTTGTCATTTTTAGTGGAATCAAGAAAAAACACATCTATGGAAAGAATGAACTTTTTATTTGCCTCGTTGTAAAGACAATATGCCTTGGTGATATTTGAGTACCCCAAGAAGATGCACTTTAACCTCTTTGCACCTAGTTTGTTTCTTTTCTCATTAGGAATTAATGCATGACAAGTGGAACAAAAGATTTAAGATGCCTCACCAAATGAATGCGGTCATACCACATTTCATAAGGAGTCGTGTTCCCAAGAGAATGAGATGGACTATGTCTCTTAAATACATTGCAAACAGAACCACATCACCCCAAAACATCATCTTCCCATTCTTAAAAACTAGCATGGAATGTATCATATTCAACAGTGTCATATTCATTCTTTCTGCTACACCATTCTATCGAGGATGGTATGGAAAAATGGTTTGATTCTTAATCCCATGTTGGTGAAGATAGTTTTCAAACTCATTAGAAGTATATTCCCCTCCATTATAAATACCAAGATTGCCAATATGAGATTGTGCTTCATTTTCAATCCATACATAAAAAAAATTAAATGTTTCAAATGCTTGATATTTATGTTTCAACAAATAAGCCCAACACATCCTGGTGTCATCATCAATAAAATTCATGGTATCTTTATTACTGAAAAAAGATGCAATAGGAATGGGGCCACACAAATCAAAGTGTATCAACACTATCTTTCTACATGCTCCTGAAGTGGAATCATGAAAAGGTTGTTTTCTATGTTTACCAGGCATACATGAATTGCATTGCTTCAAATTCCTTGGAATGGTAGGAAGATCAAAAGCACCATTTTTCTTCAACATATGAATACTATCATAATTGATGTGCCCAAATCTAGCATGCCACGAGTGACTAGATGACAAGGTACCTTCACCATGGTGACATAGTTATGAAAAATTCTATGCTTGCACAAATGTCCCTTTCAACTTCAACAATCTCTCATCCTCCCATCTTGTCATGACGACCATGTTGTTGAAAGACCTCCTTATTTCAACTTTTCCATCAAACATGTGAATAATATGTTCTTGTTGTTGAATGTGCACAAGAGACATTAAGTTCCTCTACAACTAACAAAGATAGAGAACATATTTTAAAACAAAATCTAGGAATCCAGACAATTTGAGCCTGATGGTTCCAATTCCCATATGTTTGAGACTGGATCTATATACAAAGTATATTGCACCCTCTACATTGTCATTCAATTCCGCAAACAAGTATCCCTGAAAACTCATGTGGAAAGTATCACTAATGTCAAGCAACCATGTATCCCTCCAAGAAGAAATTGAATGAGAATGAGTTGCACAAGACATTGTTAGTTACCTACATAACATTGGTACTTTTGGAGAATTAGTTGTTCACCTCACATTTCAATTTATTCTATGGATGTATGCTAGGACATAGATCTGCTTTGCATCTTCTTGTGGCTATGATCTACTTGAAATGGATCCATTGTGTATCTTATTCGTGGCCATGGTTTTTACATTCTATATACTTCATGGATTTGCAATGTACTTGATTTGGTGGCCATGTTTTTACACACCTGAACATGGGTATGCCCACCTCAAGAAGAGAGTTATTTGATAGTTTGGTTTCTTTTGTAAGTGATTTTCTAATTCTAACTTTGACAAACTCCACCTGGTTTCACTTTTCATCTTCCTCTGTGATTTTTAATGTATTTTTGCCATCAACTCCAAAATATATTGACACCATCATGTCCAAAATTCCCAAATGGTCACCATACCTATCATCTACTATCATTGCTCAACCTAAATACTTCTTAAAGAGCATTATTAGCAATCCACATGCTCTTTTCCCTCACAAAAGGAGCGTGTACACAACTTTTCTCTTCACAAAAGGTGCATGTACCTTAAAAAGTGGATAAAAAAATATAAATGTTGAAAAACCACATGCAACTGGATAGGATTTACGGGGTTCGTACACTTGTACCCTCCTAAAACCTATTCCCAACTACCTCAAGAAATTCATAAGGGTATAAAAAGAGGTCCAGTGTTGGAGGAGAGGCTAACACTAGCACATCGATATAGCTATCATATCGGGATCCTCGCTCCAAAGTAATTAGAAGTGTTTGTTTTCCTCGTTTTTTGTGACCTTTTTCCTTCAAGAAACACTTTTTCTCTAAGTCATATATCGTTTCCTTGCATTCGAGGCCTAAAAATTCTTATTTTTCCTCAATTTCTTGCTTAGAGAAGATTCAAATTCTAGAATATGTCTTGAGTGACCCCGGACCAGAAGAACCTAGATGACCGTTACAAAAATTTTCAGTGGAAAGACATCATATACAATTGTATATTATTGTTTTCATCAATAAAAAGAAAGATACATATTTTTTCCCTCCCTTGAATACAATGTTCTTCTTCATTAGTTGATCTCAATTTTTGTTTGGCTATGGAACTAACTTTCCTAATTAGTTAGTTAGAGTTATTACACTCCTTCTTTCATTATTATTAATTGGTTTTAAGAAGGTTTTTGTCTCTTTGTGTGTATATCTTGGAACTTGGATTGGATTGAGGACAAGTGGAGTAGGATCAAAATGTGGGATTCATCTCAAAGAAACTGCTAGGACAAGGTATGACATGCCTCTAATTATGAATGAAATCAGTGAAAGAGGCAAAATTTTCAATTGGTATTCTATCCTTTCTAACTCATTAGAAAAATCCATTAGCAAATCTCAATTGGATATTTTTTTAGGAGCGATAGAATTTTACATGTCCTCTTACTTGTTAGAAGCGATATGTACTTCTAACACATTCATGAGGTTAGGTTTGTATTGGTCCCTAACTTTCACATTCATGTTTATTGTAGAGATTTATGGAAGAACAAGTAAAAAATTTAATATGAACTTATTTCTTATGGCTTCCCAACACCATTATATGAACTCATTTTTTTCCAACCTTGAACAAGAATATTTCCAAAAGTTATATAGATGTTGAATAAAATTGGATATTAGTAATTTGAAGAAAAATCCACTTATATTAGGATTTATGTTGCCACACAAGCACATTGCATGTTTCAATCCTTTGTGCCAAATAAGTTGGTCATTCAAGAGATCAAGTATCAAAAACTCTACATGCTTTCAATGCATACCTAATTGAGTGCCAAAAGAACATGTTCCCACTCTATCCATTATATATAGGCATGTACTGTTGGAACCTTAAGTTCTAATGGTTGATCATTCTTCTCATGGGATAAGTTGGTCGGGTGGTCAACCAACATCTTGAAACAGTTGGTCGGGTGATCGACCATATATCTACATCAGTTGGTCGAGTAGTCGACAAGTCTATCAATCAGAAATTCAACCAGAAGTATAATATAGTCGGTCAGTGGATCCACCAGCTGAGAAATATACTACGATTTGGAAACATGAATGGTTAGGTCGAGCATCCTTATGGAGTCGACTAAACAGTGTTGGAACATCAAGCTCTGTTGGTTCATCACACTTCTCATGGATTCGGTTGGGTGGGTGGTGAACCTACATATGGAAACACTTGATCATGCGATCGAAAAAATATCTGCATTATTCATTCAAGTATTCAAGAAGTATATCGGTCGAATAATCGACCAACAGTTGAAGACAATCGGTAGATGGATTGACTAGCCAAGAAATCGAATACGCGTTGGGTGCATGGACAGTTGGGTCGAGCATCCTTGTTTAGTCGACTGTACAAAACAGATTTGATGGAGTCAACACTAACAACCAACGATTCTACGTGGACAAGATCCTCCCGATTTCATGGAACTTGGTTATATATTGAAGTTATAAATAGAATACCCCATGGGTCGTTATCAATAAGAGGATCAAGAAGATCAAGCAATCAAGCATATATCATTGTTGTGTACAAGATGTCCAATATGCGTTGTGATGTTATGTTCACAGTGTTTTGTGCTTAAGAGTTGTAAGGGTGTCTTTAGACACCACCTTTTTTCTTTGAAATATTGTTTCCTCGATTTTATACAGTACTGTTTTTTTGTTTCATACTAGGTTCCACCCAATCCCCAACATTGTATTGTCGAAATCAATTCTCGCTTCCAAAATTTCCCTCCTCTTTTATATTTTCCCAACTTCTTTTCTCCCCTTGTTTTCCCTCTTCTATACTTACCCATATTCCCCTTTCCCTTTTTCCCTTCTATTCTCCCTTTCTAATTCTATACTTAGTCGTTTTTTTCAGAAAAACGGGTTCCCGGGTTGGCGGACTCAATAATCCTCATCTCCAATCCACATTATCACATATAAAGTCCACTCAACCACCACATTATCCCATACATATCCATTTTTTCAATCGCGAGTTCTCGGGTTGGCAGGTTCGAACTCTCACATCCCATGCTCCGTGCTACACATTTTGCATCCAAAAGATCCGCAATCTACATTTTGACCCCCAGACTCCCTGAGCTTCCAAGTATCTCATTCCTCCTATGATGAGTTTGTTTGACCACGTCACAATACTTAGCCGATTTTCAACTTTCTGCAATCACGGGTTGATGAGTTCCTGAGTTGGTGGGTTCACAAAAATCTCAATTCCTATTTCACTCTCATCCGTCCCCACCACCTTTGTGATTTTTCAAATACACATTTAGTATTCTTTAAATGATAATAACTCATTATGTTGGCCTCGTAAAGATTGTCATTAATAGGCGAAGGCATTGAGTAACTTCCTTATTGAACTACATTAAAGCATTATTTGCAGAAGATTATATATTATCTCTCAAGCGTTTATTTCTAAGATTATCTGGATAAAAAAGAACGCTCTCGTCAACTTATGGAAGCAGCATCTCGAAAACAGTTCTGTGGAGATACCTTGAACATTTTTGGACGATAAGATAATAATTTTCAGTGGTCTAGATAATACTCTTATTATTCATCTGCTTCTGCTCAGAAGGAATTAATTTGAACATCCAAAATTGCGCACGTAGGTTGTGTCCTGGAAATTTTTCACTACAAGGAATTGCTTTCCTGGTGCGCCGAGAAATATATACCAAGACAGCGGATAATTCCACTTTAGGACCATTCTCCTATTATTATTTCGCCTCAAGTATTTTGTATTATGTTGAGACTCCCAAAGCTAATGCTCACCTTCAATGGTGGACATTGCAAAGACTTTTGGAAAAAACACAACAACAACCTCGATCTCTTACCAGAATTCTTGGAGAATCTCACTGCCATCCCTAAGGATATTACCAGACTGGAGGTCATCTTGTTCAAAAACCCATTTCGGGAAAATTCTTGGTTATTTACCAGAATTATGGGCCAAGAAAATACTGCTAACATTTACCGTATGATTCTTTGCATATTATGTTTTTCCATCAAGGAGAAGGCCATTTTAGATTGGGGGAAGTTGATTTCCATTGAAATCTCTTCCCAATTGTCTCAATATAAAAAGGATAAGAAATTTTGTATGTCTTCTTATTTGGTTTTTGCGATCGCACATTGTTTTCAGTTTCCTAAATTGTCTATATACAAAAAGGTGAATTGTGAATTCGTGACCTTTTGGTACCAAGTGTTATGGAGGCACAAAGCTTCCCTTCATTTTTATGAAGTTTTCAACGACTTTGTCATGGATTTTAAAGCATTTTTGTTTGGAAAATATACCCCAAGAATATCTTCTCAAGCTAGTAAATTCCTGGACATAAAGGGGACATTGGAACAAATGGAGAATTACAATGTCATCAGGATTTTCGATTCTAAGGAAAATCCTTTCTTTCTTCCATGCCATATATCTGACAGAATGTTTATCACAGAAGTTGCAAGGAAATATAACTTTTGGATGCACCTTTTTTCATGAAAAATGAAAAAAATAATTTATACCATTGCCTTGGAAAGTTCGGGATTTTGTATTCAGAAATATGAACAAAATTGATGAATTTAGTAACCATTTCCACAACTTGAATCTAAAGTACGCTGAAAAGATTAGAGGGTTTGACCCAAATGGAATATTTTTGGAACATATGTTAATAGTGGGTTTTAGTAGTTCCTTTATCCATACCATTCTAGAAGAAGAAGAAGATAATAACTTGGGTAATCCTACCCACACTGTTGGTGACTTGGAGATGGTACTCAGTACCATTGAATTGTATAAACAAAGAGGGAAAGGTCCCGGCGAGAAGAGTGTTCAGTCCCCAATTTTTACTCCCAATACTTCAACACCTCGGAGTAGCGCTCTAGCGACCCACCTATAAAATAAGTTAACCAAAAATATTTCAAGCAGAGGAGGAGACAAGAACCCCCCTCAACGAAAAATTGAAAGCTCCCATAAACTTCCTCTAAGGAAGAAGAGGAAGAATATTCTACAAGAGGAAGAAGAGAATCGCGACGGAAGTGACATCAATAGCTTCTCCCTCAAGGATATGGAGCTCAAAGATGACATTGAGAATATGTTCCCTAACATTGACCAGCCAGGAGGCACAACCCACTAAAATCAGTCGTTGGAAATTGTTGAAAATGAGATATTTGATGAAGAAGAATCATTTTTATTTCAGAGTGTTGTCTTTGACAATGAATCTAAAAAAATGATTATTAAGAAGAGTGATGCGAAGAATAAAAAGGGGAAATATTGTTCATAGGTTAAGATAAAGAATATGCAACCTTCCTAGTTATCCAGAATCCATAGAGCCACTGATGATGCATTGGGCGATTCAATTGGCATTCTTGAAGCTGACAATGTAAAGTTAAAGGAAAGGATTAAGGAACTAGAAGACACTTTAATTCCTTTTCCATTTATTTCCATCCCTTTGTAAATTTTTAGACCCTCCACGCCCACAGCCAAAATAAAAGGATCCTCGAGCTTACTCACATCATCCATGAGCTATGTGGAGAATAATATCAAGAAACGAATGGCACTAATTGCAGAATCTTTGGAAATTTCAAAGAGCATTGTTGCTTTTGTCTCGAGGGTGCTTTCCTTCCTTGAATATCTACAGGCCGACCTAAAAAATGAATAAGGTTTCTACCTTGATGTCATGGTACCATTTGGTATTAAAGTTACCAACATGTCAAAGCTAAAGAGAAGAGAGGAAGACCTTCCCTCTCCAAGTTGGATCAAGCAGTTGAATTCCTACTGGAAAGAGAAAATAAAAAATATGAACAACATCGTCCAGGAATGCAACCAAGCCATGAAAAGGAGAGAAGATATATTCAAAAAGATCTTGGAGGTGGACCTATCCAGAAGCACTAACGAAGTCCAAGATCCCAAGTTGATCTGCAACTCATTGTTCCTCACAAAACAATAGTTCGATGAGCAGGTTGATATTTTTAAAGGATTGTCAATTGAAACTTTCTATGGAATAAGTGTGTATGATGAGAACACCATAGATAACTGGCTAGTGGAATTCTCCATAAAAAAATAGGATATTGAAGAAGTACTACATGGCATTTCCATTTATCTCTAAGACTTTGACGATGAGCGGTTCAATATTAAAATCCGACATGAAATCAACGTGGCACCTATGAAAGTTTACATCAAGGAATGGTTCAAGAATTCTATCGAAAAACTAGCAAATGAAGGACAAGAAGCAGTTGAGATGGTTCCTGTAACCGTTGATGAAAATGATAAAAGGACATCAACGAGCAAATGAAGACACAAGTGACCATCATAGTAATCTTACACTAATCACATCCTTCTTTTCTTTATCAAGTCCTTCATCCAGTTATTCCAAGTCTTTCACTAGAAAGGTTTAACTGAAGACTGATAATCTCTTTTCCTTCTTACCAGGTCTTGTTGATCCTTCCACCACCCATAGTCTTCTTTTTAAAATCTTATTTCTTGTATTTATTTTCTTTATGGTATGTGGGTGCCCCAATCCCAGTATTTAAGACAAACGCATTTACATTTTTAGGAATATGTAATAGACTATATATATATATTGAAAATTCCAAGAGAACTACTTTGGGAACAATCACGACTGTGCTTTGTAACCCTTTTTTCAGAATATAAAGTATTTGAGGTTGATATATCATTAACTTTATTTTAGCTTCCCATGTATCCACTTTGTTAAAGTTCTCTTGTGCATGCAGACCATCTTATTTTTGTTTTTATGTGATCATAAATCTTTATCTTATACTATGATGGATGTGAAGAAATCTTTTTTTATTTTAGATGTGTGATGTGTGTGATTCTTGGGCCTCTCTCAGTAAATTTCTTTAAAAAAAATAATAATAATATTTTCCTTTCATATACTCTCTATATTTATGTTTCTTTGAATTACTACGACGAACTTCTATCAAGTCCCACATTCTGAATATTTAAAAATATCAATAAAATATAAAGAGGAGTACCAACTCTATAAAAACGCAGGGGGATTTACATCCTCGTGAGGTTGTCGTTTCAATCGTAACGGATTCAAGCGTCAAAATTTTTGGTGACCATGCTGGGGAATGAATTGAAAATTGGAACGTGTTCTAGCATTTGTAAAAGAGTATATGACTTTTCCCCAGGCTAATCATCCTCACCTGGAAATTGTATTGAACAACCAACGAAGCATCTTACATCAGTTATACAACTTGGTAATATCGACAAACAAGACCCATGAATATTTAGAAAGGTCATGGAAAACCTTGGTCCAAGAAGAAGAAAGAGAAACCCTTAGAAGACAGAGGAGAGAGGAACGACAAGACTGAAGAAATCAAAGGCTAGCTAGAGTAGCACAAGAACAAGGTCAGAATTGAAGATGGACGAATACAAGGGACCTATTACCAGAATTAAAAGAAAGAAACTCTTTGTTCTCAGAAGTGAAAAGCCTATTCCTACAATCTCTCCAGACATGGAAGCAAAAGATGAACAACCTCTAGATTAGCATCATGAGGAGAGACAAGGAGGTGGAAGAAATGTTGCAAGAAATCAAGGAAACCCATGATTTGAGATTAGAAGGAGGGTAAGATATTCCCATCTAAATATTATAGGTGAGCAACATGACTTCACTATTCTCCCTAAGGGCACCTTAAAGGAATTTTCTAGAGACGGAGAAATCGATACAAATAGGCATCTTCACTTATTTCTTGATGTTTGTGATTTTCACCGTGTTGAGTATGATGATGTCATGGTAATTTTGTTTTTGCAAACCTTATCAAGAATATCATATGAATGGTATACAACATTTCCTAGTAGATCCATTCTCTCATTTAATGACCTCGAAGCTATGTTCCTGACTATGTTCACCCCTCCAATTGCTTACCATACCCTTCTCATCGATTTCACACAGATTGGGTTGAGGAAGAATGAAAGGATACAAGATTTTAATCTTAGGTTCAATAAAACCTTGAGCAAGATCCCAGAGGATAAAAGACCAAATGACCTTGTCATTCTTGGTTTTTATAAGAACGCAATTCCCCCAAATGTAAAATATGTTATCAGAACATCCCAAATGGATACTTTAGAGGAGGAAATAACTAAATCCACTGAGATGGAAGAAGTCATGATTGAAATGGGTGTTGATCCTGATATTATTCTAGGAAGAGTACTAAGGAAGCTAGGAGGATTAAATATTGAATGAAGAGTTCAAGCTTTGAGAAGCTCAAAATCAAATGACGGGAGGAGTATTTTTCAAGGAAACCATACCTGACATGAAGGTTGACCCTGTGGAGTCATAGGAAACTAAGCAAAGGATCGAAACTGCACAAATGAATAGAACTATAAAACAAACGCAGAATGAGATAACCAAACTAAGAAGGGGAGATAATTACATGCCAAACCCAAGAATTCCAATCCCATAGTAAAGGAGGAACCCTCCCCCAAAAAACAGAGTGAGGTTTGAAAACATGGATAACCCACAAATACCAAGGGTTCCCAGACATCCTACTCAAAATGTGGTTTTTCTGGATGATGTCTATGATGATCAATTAATTGGGCAAGAAAATTACTACTCACCTGATGAAAGCTCTGAAACAGTGAAGATGGATGGATGCAAGACATCCATGTATATATTTGGAGAAGGTAACAACGATCCTAACTTGCAAGAGAACGTTGTTTAGACAAGAGGATTTGTAAATAGACCAAAAAATAAAGGTGACTTTGACAAGGAAAAAAAAAAAAAAAGGAAAAAGAAAAAACAAATGAAAAAGTGTTGAATGAGAAAGTGAGGGATGGAAGTGGAACTAAAAGGAAACAACTCTCATCAAACTCCTCAAATGACGTATAATTTCGTGGAGGGCCTAAGTAAATTAAGGATAAATTTGTATTTTATGGAAGTGGTCAAGATTCCCCAGCAAAGACAAAACATTTTGAATTTGTTGGATGATCCATATAAAAGAGATAAAGTTGTCATTACCAGTCCAAAACGGAGCCAGAGCCCATCAACTACCAAGATGAGAGGTAAAATTTTTCCCTTCTACATTTCAATTGAAAATCATGATGTTGCATTACATAATTGTTTAGTTGAAACTGGAACAACAAATAATATAATGTCACTTGTAGTCATGGAGGCATTGGGAATGAGTTTCACTAAGTATTATGAAACTGATGAAATCATATATGCAATAGATTATATAAAAGTGTCAGCTTATGGAGAAATCAAGGACTTTTATGCTTGGATTACAACAGTGCCCCATATCATTATCGTTTTCAATATTATTGTGGTAGAACTTCCCCCAGCCTATGGAGTTGTGTTGGGAAGAGATTGAACATCCATGATCAGTGGATATATAATGAATTATGGAAGTTGTATGATCTTACCAGGCAAAGAGGGAGTGATGATTAAAGTACCCCATGAACCTAGAAAACCCTTCTCTTTCATGAACAAGGACAATGAATTGATGGAGGATTACATAGATGTCGGGATTGGAAACTATGTTATCCTATACATGGAGCATAATGAAATCCTAGAGCAAGTAAAAGATGCCTATAATCAAGAGTATTTGTTTGAAGGCTACTGGAGGATGTCGTTCGATGGAGCTTGTTCAAAATCTGAGAATGGAGTTTTCATGCACAAATAACGAGGTAGAATATGAATCTTTGATCCAAGGGATGATCCTTGCACAAGAAATGAAAATAGAACATCTCATTGTAACTGGTGACTGACAGTTGGTCATCAATCAAGTTACCCAAAGGTATAAAATAAAAAAGGAAATACTTAAATTATATTTCAAAAGAGTTAACGAATTGATGGAATATTTCAGTTCCTTCAACATTTATTTCATTCCAAGGGAAAAGAATCACAAGGAAGATTAATTAGCCTTGGTAGCCTCATTGTCAAACCCAGATGTTGTCCAAAGAAAAATGTCTTTCCAGGTAGAAAGATCTTTCGGACCATCTGTACTCGATAACATTGAATACTTGCAAGTATTTAAGAACGATGAACAACTAGAATTTCTTTTGTTAAATAATGATGTTGATGATGAAGATGATCGCTCGCCTAATATCCCCAAATATTGTATACAAGATGAATCTCTTTTTACAAAACATGATCATGCTAAGAATCTCCTTGAAGAATTTTTAGTTCGAAAAGTGCAAGAAACGAGAAAAGTCATTATTGGAACTGACAGTTCCCCGAAATATGTCAACCTAGGAGTTGATTGCACCACTGAGGAGGTTGATCAATATGTTGCATTATTCAAAGAATATATCGATGTTTTCTCTTGGACCTATGATGATTTGAAATCTTATGATAAAACTGTATTCCAACATATCATTCCTTTGAGGGAAGAAGAAAAACTAGTGAAACAAAAAATAAGGATGATGAATCCCAAGCTGAAACCTATGGTAAAAATTGAATTGGAGAAGTTGAAGAAGGCAGGGATAATTTATCCCATCATACATTCAAACTAGCTTTCAAATCCAGTGATTGTAAGAAAAAAGACTGGGGAAATCCGGATGTGTGTTGACTTCATAGACCTTAACAAAACAAGCATAAAGGATAATTTTCCTTTTTCTAATATGGATTTTCTTCTACAACAAGTTACTAGATCGGCCTACATGTCCATGTTAGATGGTTTCTCTAGATATAATCAGGTCTTGGTGATTGAGGAAGATAGGGAAAAGACAAAATTCATCACACCGTGGGAGACATATGCAAATGTGAATGCCCTTTGGTTTGAAGAATCTTGGAGCCACATTCCAAAGTACCATGGATCATGCGTTCAGCGGGTTGATATGAGAGTTTATGGAAGACTATCAAGATGACTTGATGATGACTTGATGATGAATTCAAATAAAAGGGAGGATCATGTCCATCATTTGAGAAATGATTTTGAAAGATGTATATTATGTGGTGTTTCTCTGAATCCAAAAAAATGCTTGTTCGTTGTGACTCAAGGAAAATTGTTGGGCCATATTGTATGCAAGGAAGGGATTTACATATATATGAAAATATTTAAAGAAATAAATGAGCTCAACCCCTCGACATCCAAGAAGGGAGTCCAATCATTCTTTGGAAAAATCAATTGTTTGCAAAGATTTTTTCTTGATTACACAAGCATCGTAAAGTCGATCAATTTGTTGTTGAAAGAGGAGCAGAGGCTTGAATGGATAGAAAATACTCAGGAGGCATTCAAAAATATCAAAGGATCAATCACCATTTCTCATGTCCTCATTAGTCTGGACTTCCAAAGAGACTTCATTACCTATTCATTTTCTACAGAGATGGTTGTTGCATCTTTTCTCACTCAGAAAAATAGCAAGGGATAAGAAATCCCAATAAGTTTTATGAGTAAAACCCTACATGACTATGAGTTGAGGTATTCAGAACTAGAGAAACAAGCCTTGGCCCTTGTAAAATAAGTGGTGCACTTTCATAAGTATATATTAAACTCCCATATTATTTCTTATTTTCCTTCGTCACCAGTGAAGATGCTTCTAAATCAACAGTTGAGAGAAGTAAAATGGGCTAACTGGTTGGAAAAGATACAATAATACAATATCAAGATTAAACCTTTAAAAGTGATAAAAGGATAGGGTTTATGCAAGCTCATCGTAAATGGAGATTTGGTTGATGGGATGATTTCAATCTCAGTTGGAGAACCACTAGCTGATTTAGAACGGTACAAAGATATTATATTTTACTTAAGGTTCGGGCAGTTCCTTGTCACCATGAACTCCAAGGAATGAAGAACATTAAAGACAAAGGAGAACCAATATGTGGTGATTGCTAACATACTTTTCATGAGAAATTATGATGGTATACTACTGAGATGCATTGATGAAAATCAAGCCCAAGAACCGACGAGAGAGTTGCATGAAGGAATATGTGGTGGACACTTTTCCCCTACTTCCACTGCCCACAAGATAATAAGGGTTGGATTCTACTAGCCATCAATTTTCAGAGACTCATATGCTAGAATAACGAAATGCGTGTCTTGCCAACAGTTTTCAGGAAAGATGAAGAGATCTGCAATGCCCTTACAACCCATAATCGTGGAGCAATCGTTCTCCCAATGTGGTCATGATGTTGTCAGGCCAGTTAAACGAAAGTCTATCAAATTCCATATGTACATCCTCGCGGCTACATATTATTTCACGAAATGGGTAGAGGCGGTGGCGTTAAAGAAGGTTGATTCTAAAGAGTTGATTAAATTCCTCAAAGACAATATTCTGTCGAGATTTGGTGCCCTTGATAAATTTATCACAAACAATGGTTTTATTTCATCAGGTTGAAGTTTATAGAGTTTTGTGGAGAATATGGAATCATTATGGGTCAATCATCGAGTTATTATCCACAAGGTAATGGCCTTGTCGAATCCAAAAACAAAACACTTGTGTAGATACTAAAGAAAACCATTGACAATAACCAAAGGAATTGGCATCTGAAGTTGACAGATGCATTATGGGAAAACAGAACGACCCTGAAGGAGAACATCGGAATGTCTCCATATCTATTGGTTTATGGAAAGGAAGCAGAAATTTCGATTAGTCTCGATCTCAATGCATTGATCTCTATGGTTAATAACAAAGATATAAAAGACCATTCATCCATCCATAGGAGAATCAACCAATTGTTGAAGTTTGAAGAGGAACGAAGCAAAGCCTTGAATCGAACTTGTCAGAGGAAAAATATCGTCAAAAGATATTTTGATTAGAGAACAATTGTGAAGAACTTCCATAAGGGAGAGTTGGTGCTACTTTGGAACAAGGCCATGGAGAAGTCGTCCATGCATACAAATTTCGAAGCACTCTAGATCGAACCATATTTCATTGAGAAGATATTGTGTTTTAACTCCTATATTATCCAAGACATGAAGGGAAAATGATTAATGATTCATGTCAACATGCAACATTTGAAAGATTTATACTCCTAAGATTCTCTCATTCTCATTGTACACAATTTTATTTTTTTTCAGTTTGTATATTCTTACTATGACTCGATAGCCCAATGGGCGGAAGCACTTGGTCACGAGATATTTTTTATTCTTAATAACCCACAGTTGGAGCCTGTTTTTGAGATCAATTCCCTCTTCTTAAATTTCCCTCCCCTTTTATGTAACGTCCCCAGCCACCAACGGTTGTCGGGTAATGCTACCTAAACCACTAAATCCTTAATTTTCTCTTCTCTGATACCAAATTTCTATAACATCCTCAACCACCAACGTTCAGTCTATGTTACTCCTAGAAATAACAATTATCATATGCATATAAATATAAACATAAACAAACAACATAATTTGTTCATATGTAGATTAATGCGGAAATAACAGTAAGCCTACACATACAACATATATAGGAATTACTCATCAATTATAACACATGTACATATACACAACATGTAAATGAACATAAAAGTGGTACTTATCTTTTATACAAGACCACCAACTGCATTCAGACCTTCCACGAACCTCCTAGCCATAGACCACGCTACTCATCACTCTCATCAGTGGGTCACCTCTGATCTAGGACTAAACTCCACCCAGGTAAAGGGATCCTAGACTAGGCTAAGGCTATGTAAAAGCTGCATAGTGAAACTGGAAGGATTCTCTCCAAGGAGCCTACTTACGCCCACTGCTCATGGACCCTCATTCCCCATATGCTTGTCCCACCCCAAGAATTTTCACCTTCACTGTTCCACAGTCCATTGACTACTCCACTTTCCTTCCAAGGCTTCAACAATAGGTCAGATTAGGAATTCTCATAGCTCTGTAGCTGGTGTTGGACTCCCTCTAGGAGAAATCACTTCCCCAGTAAAATCTCTCACTTAGAGAGAGTTGATCACAGGCCTGACAACATGCCTCTTCAACCACGGGCCTCACAACTTGCCTCTTCAACCACGGGCCTCACAACCTACCTCTTCAACCATGAGCCTGACAACCCGCCTCCTTAAACCACAGGCCTGACAACCTGATTCTTCAATCCAGCTTCAACTCATTTCGAGTAAGATGAGGGAAACAACAAGGCTTAGTAAGGAACAAACGATGGCTGGAAGCCACACTCAATCAAGGAAATGCATGGGCTATAACAGCCAAAAATTAAACTCAACACGGATCAGGCAAAGTACAAGTGCGTCGGGCTTCACAGGAGTCACACGGGATAACTCCAGTAAGACTATAGGTTCCCAAGGTGCATGCTAGATGCAGAGGCGACGATGGAAGAAATGGTTCAATGCGTGAATTAGTGGGTGAATATGGAAGGATCATTGGATTGCATATTCATGAGGGTCGTGAGGAAAATGCTCGACTGGTTAGGATGTGACAATGGAGAAGGAGCACGAATTGGAACCCAACCCCCAATGAGATGGATTTCCCAGCTATAAATGCATGCACCCAGGTTGACACCTATCTTTCTGTAGCTGCATGAGTTCCACTTAGCACAGGAACTTAGGACAACACTGATCATTTCCACCTTAGCCTTTAGGAAATAATAATAAAATTGTATTCCCTTAGGGTTAAGCCCTCTAGCCTATCCCCTATGCCTAGACACTTATCCCCCTCCCTTACCCTACCTAGTGGAGCTTAGTCCCCCATAACTCTTTCTTCGTGGTCGGTCTACACATAGTGATGTATAATTTTTATTAATGATCTGCATAATTACATATACAACACAAGATCTTGGCCTTAGCATCCTATGATCTCAGGCCTAATCATCACATAAGCTTCCTAGTTTATTATAACTTGACTCACCAACCTAACAAACATGATTACAATTTAGTAGGGGGTCAACCTTAGTGTGTTACAATACCCTAACCTTATTTTTGCACTGTCCTTAGTGCAACTTATTTACACATATATAATTCAAAAATTCTTCAAAAACCTCCAATCTTTAGCTACAACTTGTATTCTATTGCTCTGCACCATAGAGTTGCTTCAAGAAGAATTCAACTCATTGTTCCATTTGACACACCCTCGTTATGGAAGCTACCATGCTATAAGCATCCTTGAGTTTCCTCCTCCTTGTCGCACTCTCCCTTCCAGGATCATGCATCCCTTCACTGCTACGCAGTCCTTCAGTGATCCATCTTGCCAAGGAGAGAATTAACCCATTACCAGAACCCCACCAAGGTTCTACAATTATAGGGCTTTAGTGTCCTCAACAATAGTTGTTCTTTCCAAGCATTCCAACTTTTATCATTATTATCTCATCTACATCACACACATGCAGTTATCATGAGAAAACATAAAAGAATTTATTTAGGAACTCAAACTTAGCTCAAAAAGGGAATTCAACTTTTCCCCAAAACATGAAATTCTATTTCATAATTCTTCTTGGTTGTTGCCATGTTAGGATTGCAACCTTCCTTGTGGTTTTCCATAAGCACCAAACTGCATACTATTTTCTTGCAAGGCTTCATCTTGCATACTGCCAACAATTGTCAGTATTTCCTGTACATCATAATTCAATTGCAATATGTACAAAACCATATGTAGTGAACTTACAATTGTCTGCACCTAGAAATTCAATCATAATTACCAAACAATTTAATATAATAGAACGACTCATCATTCTATGCATATGCCTATTCTTAATTAATATCTGTATGTTTAATACTTTTTTTTCCTAAACATGAAATTTTCTGTAGTCAGTATTCATGTGACTATTTGACTTGCAACTTTCCTGTTGCAATGTCTAGCAACTCTTGAAATGTCCTCAACTTCATGGGTTAAAAAAATTTCAGTTGTTAGTAACAATTATTCCCATGCCATAATATATATGCATGTACTTACAAAACACATTCCACAATTGCATTTGAGTATACAATTATATCACTTATCATGCATGAGTGAAATTCTCAATGCATATTTATTCAATGCACCTTGCATTGAATTACAGAATACTCTTTATCTCAATAATGTATCTCACCATCCATAAGTTGGAATTCTAGCCAATGTCTTGACACATTCCCCACACACTTCCTATTGTCTTCCCAATTAATTGGATGCCTTCCTTTTCGACCCAAACACTACACCAAGAATATAATTATGTTGTGTTCATTAGTCTTGGCAGAAAGGTTGCAGTCCAAGTTTTATTTAGAGGTAGGAAGATTTTGGTACCTGTGTGGTTCATAACCTTTTCATATCCATACTTTTCCATATCCAACCATGTTCTGGTCTCATACATGACTAGTGTTATTGGCATTCATTCCTATAACAAGTTCTTATATTTTATTTTCTTTGGTTATTACCCCATAACCAAATTAACATGACATTCTACTATGTCAGTGTGTGCATTCAAAAGCTAAAAAGATTTGATAACTATAACATTCCTCTAGCCTTTACCACATCTAGTGGTATACATTCAATAATATAATCATGTGATTTTATAAAATAACTCCGACTGAGGAAATTCTTACCTAAATTCCCTTCAACAATTATGTAATAAGAGTAATAAACTCATACTTGCATGACTACCATTAACAAATTGTATATTACATGAATGTCTAATGGTAGTAGAAGTTTTCATGCTTCTTTTATCAAACCTATAACCAACACTTCATCTTTTTGTTGTGTCCCTCCTTATGTAGAAACATCATCAACAACACTTGCCACATGCAATCATTCTTTCCTCTGGCTGACTCAACAAGCCATAACATACTTTCTGCCATAGAAATTGCAACAAATTCTTTCTCCCTGTAAAACTTTTCCTTGCTGATCCCAGAAGTCTACAATTCTTCCCGGATTCTTGGATGTTCTTGTGCTCTCATTGTAGTCATTATACATGATTAGTTCTGACCTAAGAAATTTCTAGCCAAATCACTCTTGGTTTCTTTTGCATTTATAGTCACGAACTAAGATGATATTAACCTTCATCTTTCATTTATCCCTTGGATCCTACTATCCCAACTCGTACTTGGATGAATTAAATTCCAAACCAAGTTGTTTTATAGACTATGAATTCTTCAACATCTAGTTACTCTTCAGGACTGAACTTCTTCATCCCTTTTATGATGGAATTCTTTAGTACTAGAGGTTTTCTTTCACTCTTCTCTTCCCTTTACCAACTAGACTCAAACTTGACTTTCCTAGGCAATCTCTAGCATATTGTAAGGATTCACATATGCCTCCTTTCCTAGCTGCATAGAATTAACTTAAAGTACTTCTTTCACCTTACCATCATAGCTTCAAGTGATACCTACAACCTTTTGGGTTGTCACTCATGGCTCTATGTCACTTAAGAGAGATTATTTTTAGGCACCATATCTTCTACATTCAAAACCATTCTTAGAACCATTTTCTTCTTCTTGGTTCCTTATTGATTTCTCTTTAGAAGTCACTTAACTTTTAAATTATTCTTGACTTGATATCTCCATGCTGTTATGGAAATACCTTCACACCTTTTGGAGTGCATCAACAATCCTCTACTATTCTAGCTTTCCTTCCTGGAGTGTTGACATGAAATCCTATTAGCTTGATATCTATCTCATGATTTCTTCTTCCATTATCTTAGGATGTTCATGGACTTGACTCCATCCAAGAGTTTTTCCTTGTCTACTTTGCATACGTGCCACCACATATTATGATGATATTAATTTTCAGCATTCCCCTATTACTTGGATCCCTCTGATCCAATTCCTTCATGACCCAATAATATTTCCAGTCATGTTCTCTAAGTAACCTTGGATATTTAAAACCAACTTCTTTCTTGAAGCAATTTGGTTTATCCTTTACATGACTGATCATATCAACACTAATATTATCTTGATGATTTATTATTTTCTCCTAACCTGACCCATCTGATTTTTCAACCTGATTGGAAAAATCAACTTTTGTCGTGCCATATTTGATGACCTTCATGCCATGCTTCCATTGTGCACTTTGTTAGCAATAATGGAGGTGCTACCTCCAATCTGTAGGACTAATCTTTTGAGATGTCACGTCTTGTCTCCAAACTCTTTCATATTCCATAAAACCTTCCTTATTCCCATGCTTTGCATCTCCATATGAACTTATGTTTCATGCATTAGCATGTATCGCAGATGGATTTATCCACCTAGCATTCATATTTGATGTGAAAAGATTGTCACCTCGACTGTCTTCCCCAGAAAAGAATTTCATTCAGGTTTTCCATGCTTCTTATTGAACCCAACATTTGATCCAATGACTTCTTAAATATTTCAATGCAAATGAAGAATTTTCTCTATCCTTCTTTCTTCGATCTGTAGACATATATAGCATTTTTTTTTTTTAAATGTAACCATTACATCTAAAAACGGGCGTACAACACTTTTTGATATCTAGAACCACGATATACCATTTTGGTGTTATATGCACAAATTTTCCTTTTATGGTCACAAAAACATATCCTCGCTGAATTCCTATGATCTAAGATACTCAATCCTCAAATATGGATGAATACCTAGAATCCTCTTTCAGAGATCTTTCCAATGACTGCTTCCTTGCTCAGTTATGAGTCCCGAAAAGAAATTTGTTGACGCAAGACCTCCCATCCTAAAACCCTTCTATGCAGTCTTTTGTTGTAACTGCATTGTAAACCCCAAAATTGGGGTGCCAAGGATCATCTTATCTCTCATATCCAATCACTAACATGATCGAATATCCGCATAACCACAGTTTTAATACATAGGCGTTGAACCTAGTTCTTCTCGTATGCCCAAAGGGCCTATAAATATGACCCAGGTGATCGAGGCTATGACCTCGTTCAATCCTTCAGGTGCTGACATCCTATCGAGGATAGATGGTCATGCTTGAACTAGTGTGGAGATATATGATCAGGGAGAATTATGGAGTCCCAACTAGCACGTCATTTATCTCCTTTCTCGAGTTCTACAATAGAATCTACTCGCTTGCATTGGAATCAGTGCCAACCGTTGATCTTGTCGAAGCTACTAATAGACGTTCTAGGACGATTGCAGAGGTTAAACTCACACGAATGTTATTTATGATTCCAATGTTTGCAACTTCTCTCCACCGTAGATATTACTTATGATGATCTGATGGTTAGGACCTAATTGAATGTTGATCTGACGGTCCCCCTCTGCAACTCACTGATCTGACGGTTGTTATGGCCTTCTTCTGAATTCATGCTTTGATGGTCACGATCTATTCTTTCTTTAGATTGGTGGCTCCTGTAGCATTTTTTCACCATGGCTGCGTGAGCTACCTTAACCTTAATGGCTTATTCAAAAATTGTCTTTCTTGTGAAGCTGATCATTGCATAAGTGATCTTCTTTTGGAGATGAATTTTGTTATCCTCTCGTAAGGTATACAGGCCTTATTTACATCTTTAGGTATAGGTCCATACGATTTGGGACCCCACAGACTCCTTCTCTAAGCCCCATTTGTTTTGAAATCAATTTTTGGGCACTAGCCCTTTTATTTGGCCCCAATCTCATGTAACCACGGGTTGTGACCAAGCGCTAGGATAATAGGCACTTATCTCGATCTTTGGGACTTTGGGGTTTTAGAACTTCGAGCGTTCTCTCAAATCCAAAATTCCAATCCTCTTGAGCTCCGTATTGGAAAAATCATGAAGAACGATGGATCGATGGTCCATGACTTCCTAATATCCAATGACTGAGATGGACTTGGGCCTTCGGGAGTCATCGACCCCTACTAATTATGCCTTGAATCCTATGGAGTTCCAAGTCTCCAGACTATGGTATCTCCTACCATGTGTCCTCTCCCTATCAACATTAAGGATTTACTCTACTCTTCGGAGCTTCAGGTGTTTCACCTTCATCACACTTCATTCCTTCTGAATGTTGAATTCCCAAACCTCTTAACTTTTTTGGGGTCCACATAGTACATTTTCCATCATATAAGATGGTGACACATGGCCAAACTAATAGGTGAGACATAGTCCAATTAATGTTTTCACATGTATGGTTCTCATTGGTAATACAGACATACCAAAGGTATGAAACAAATTGACACATGGCATGATTACAGTGGTCCACATCACCCTAGGTGATGTCGGCATGCCACCTCACTTCGAAATTCCATGACTTAGAACCTTCAGGATTCGATGAACTTTACACCTGCACACCCAAATCTACCAAACATCAAATTTTTGAAAACCTGAGGACTCATGGATCGACGGTCCTCCTTCTATGTTTATATCTACGGTCAACGAAGTTTTCCGGGACTCCGAATTCGGTGGATTTCCCATTACAACACAATAATTATTTTGAATTCCAAACTACCGAATAGGTCCATGTCACCCTAGGTGACATCATCACGTCGCATCACTCTGACACTTCGGATCTTCAGACTTCAGAAGACTTTACCTTATTACACTTCAAAATACCTGAACTCCGAACTGGTGAATACAATGATCCCCAAATCTCGGCTATCAACCAATTAATGTAGTGACACATGGAAGACTTAGGGTAGATCCACATTGCCCTAGGTGATTTCATCATTCCACATCATATCTGGTGCTTTGGGACTTCGGAGCTTCGGGCTTCGGAGGATTTCGCTATCGAACACCACACAACCGTCGGACTACCAAAATTATGAACATTGCTTAATCTATAGACACGTATCCCTGGAAATGGACGGTCCATATTAACTCCAAAGTTCAGGACTTCTTGTCACATCCCCGACCATCAAACCCCTACTGGGAAACAAAACCTAACGACTGTATCTTTGCTTGATCTAACAAATTCAATCTATCCTTGTCCAAATCCAACGGTCAAGCACTTCTCCCAATTATCTATGACATAGATCTACTCTGGAACTTCAGAGCTCCAGGGATTTTTCCTATTTTACAAAAAATAAATTCAAATAGTCGGAGTGGTGAAATTAGGAGGACTTTGATGCTTAACCACCATGCTCCTTTTTCCAGGTCTGATGATTATGAAGGGTCTTCCTTCTTCCGAACAAATTCTATGACTAAAATTCGATCTTGTGGTTATCAACCACAATATTTGTGGTAACCACTCTTCTACTTATATTGAGCTTTGAATTACCACCCAGGTATTCTCTCAACACCCTTCTGGCACTCCGTAACCTCCATTTACTCATACATGGCCCATCCAGGTTCAGTGTTGAAAATTGGGCTCTGAAATTCAATTTTGTCCATTTCGACAACAATTTCCTTATGAAACCTTCTCTTCAACTTCCACTTACATGGCCCATCCAGGATCAGTGTTGAAACCATGGATTTGATACCAATTTGTAACATCCCCAACCACCAATGACTACTGGTAACGCTACCTAAATCACTGAATCCTTAATTTTCTCTGCTCTGATACCAAATATCTATAACATCCCTGACCACCAATGGCTGGGCTATGTTACTCCTAGAAAAAACAATTATCATATGCATATAAATATAAATATAAACATAAACAAATAACATATTTTTTTCATACATAGATTAATGTGGAAATAACAATAAGCCTACACATACATCATATACATGCATTACTCATCAATTATAACACATGTACAAATACACAACATGTAAATGAACATAAAAGTGGTACTTATCTTTTAATAGAAGACCGACAATTGCGTGCAGACCTTCCACGAACCTCCTAACCATAGACCACGTTGCTCATCACTCTCAACAATGGATCACCCCCGAGATGGGACTAAACTCCACCCAGGTAGAGGGATCCTAGACTAGTCTAAGGCTATGAAAAAATTTCACAGTGCAACTGGAAGGATTCTCTCCAAGGAGCCTACTTACACCCACTACTCACGAACTCTCATTCCCCACATGCCTATCCCACCCCAGGAATATGCACCTTCACAGTTCCACAGTCCATCGGTTACTCCACTTCCCTTCCAAGGCTTCAACAACAGGCTGAATCAAGAATTATCAGAGCTCTGTAGCTGGTGTTGGACTCCCTCCAAGAGAAATCACTTCCCTAGAAAACTCTCTCACCTGGAGAGAGTTGCTCATAGGCCTGAAAACTTACCTCTTCATCCACGGGCCCAGAAATCCACCTCTTCAACCATGGGCCTAACAAACCACCTCTTCAACCATAGGCCTAACAACTCACCTCTTCAAACCACAGGCCTGACAACCTGCTTCTTCAATCCAACTTCAAATTAGTTCGAGTAAGATGAGGGAAATGACAAGGCTTAGTAAGGAACAGACGATGGAAGCAAGCCACACTCAGTTAAGGAACTGTGTGGGCTATAACAACCAAATGTTAAACTCAACACATCTCAGGCAAAGTACAAGTGCATCGGGATTCACTGGAGTCACACGGGATAAATCCAATAAGACTGCAGGCTCCCAAGGTACGTGCTATATGCATAGATGACGATGGATGTGATGGTTCAATGCGTGAATCAGTGGGTGAATCCAGAAGGATCGTTGGCTTGTAGAGTCGTGAGGGTCATGAGGAAAATTCTTGACTGGTCAGGACGTGAGGATGGAAAAGGAGCACCTGAATGGGAAGCCAACCCCCAACAAGATGGATTTCCCAGCTATAATTTCATATGCCTAGGTCGACACCTATCTTTCTGCAGCTGCATGAGTTCCACTTAGCACAAGAACTTAGGACAACATCGATTATGTCCACCTTATCCTTTAGGAAATAATAATCAAATAGTATTCCCTTAGGGGTAAGACCTCTAGCTTAGCACCTATTCCTACACACTTATCCCTCTCCCTTACCCTACCTAGTGGATCTTAGTCCTCCATAAATCTTTATTCGTGGTCATTCTACACACAACGATGCATAATTTTTATTAATGATCTTCATAATTACATATACAAAACAGGCTCTTTGCCTTAGCATCCTAGGCTCTCAGGCCTAATCATCACATAATCTTCCTAGCTTATTATAACTCAGCTCACCATCCTAACAAACATGATTACAATTCAACAGGGGCTCGGCCTTAGGGTGTTACATTTTCTATTTTCCCAACTTCTTTTCTCCCCTTCTTTTCCCTCTTCTATACTTACCCATTTTCCCCTTTCCCTTTTTCCCTTCTATTCTCCCTTTCTAGTTCTATACTTAGTCATTTTTTTAGAACGATGGGTTCTCAGTTTGGCGGACTCATGAATCATCATCTTCAATCCACATTCTCACATATCGAGTCTGCCTAACTGCCACATTATCCCATACTTAGTTGTTTTGGCAATCGCAGGTTCCTGGCTTGGCGGGGTCAAACTCTCACATCCCATGTTCCATGATACACATTTTGCATACAAAATATCCTCGATCTACATTTTGAAGCCCATACTCCCCTATATTTTAAGTATCTCATTCCTCCCATGATGAGTCTGTCTGAACAAATCACAACACTTATCCAATTTTCAAATTTCTAGAGTCACGGGTTCCTAGGTTGGAGGGTTCATAAAATCTCAAATCTTATTTCTCTCTCGTCTATCCCCGCCACCTTTGAGATTTTCCCAATACACATTTAATATGGTTTAAATGATAATAAATAATTATGAAGGTCCTATAAACATTTTCATTAATAGGCAAAGGGCTCGAGGAACTTCCTCATTAAACCACATTAAAGCATGGTTTGTAGAAGATTATATATTATCTCTCAATAACTCGTTTCTAAGATTATCTGGATAAAAAAGAACGCTCTTGTCAACTTATGGAAACAACAACTCGACGACAGTTCTGTGGAGAGACATTGAACATTTTTGGACAAGAAGATCATAATTTTCAGTGATCTAGAGCATACTCTTATTATTCATCCCCTTCTACTCAAAAGGAAGTAATTTGGATGTACGAAATTGCGCGCATAGGTTGTGTCCCAAAATTTTTTGACTACAAGGAATTGGTTGCTTGGTGTGATGAGAAATATATACCAAGCCAATCAATAATTCCATTCCAGGACCATTCTCATGTTATTGATTCACCTCAAGTATTATGTAAGATAATGAGATTCCCAGAGCCAACGCTCACCTTCAAAGGTGAAGATTGCAAAGAATTTTTGAAAAAACACAACAATGGCCTGGATCTCTTACCAGAATTCTTGTTGAATCCCACTTTCATCCCTAAGGATATTACCAGAATCAAGGTCATCTTTTTCAAAAAACTCATTTTGGGAAATTTCCGGGTTATTTACCAGAATTACGGGCCAAGAAAATACTTCTAGCATTTCCCGTATGATTCTTTACATATTATATTTTACCGCCAAGGAGAAGGACATTTTCGATTGGGATATTTTTATTTCCATTAAAATCTCTTCCTTATTGTCTCAATATAAAAAGGATAAGAAATTATTTGTTTCTTCTTATTTGGTTTTCGCGATAGCACATTGCTGTCAGTTTCCTAAAATATCTGTATGCAAAAAGGTGAAGTGTGAATTCGACCCTGTGAACTTTTGGTACCAAGTGTTATGGAGGCACAAATATTCCCTGCATTTTTATGAATTTTTTAACGACTTCATCTCAGATTTTAAAGCATTGATGTTTGGAAAAGATACCCCAAGAATATTCGTTGAAGCTAGTAAATTCCTTGACAGAAAGGGGACTTTGGAACAAATGGAGAATTACAATGTCATCGGGATTTTCGGTTCTAAGGAAAATCCTTCCTTTCTTCCATGCCATATATCTAAAAGAATGTTTTTCACAGAATTTGCAAGGCAAGATAGCTTTTGGATGCACTTTTTTCATGCAAAATGAAAAAAACAATTTATACCATTGCCTTGGAAAGTTGGGGATTTTGTATTCAGAAATATGAACAAAATTGATGAATTCGCTAGCCACTTCCACAACTTGAATCTCAAGTACGCTAAAAATATTAGAGGGTTTGACCCAAATGGAATCTTTGTGTAACATATGTTAACAATGGGTTTTAGCAGTTCCTTTATCCATACCATTCTAGGAGAAGAAGAAGATAATAACCTGCGTAATCCTACCCACACTATTGGTGACATGGAGACGATACTCAATACAAATGAATTGTATAAACACAGAGGGAAAGGTCCTAGTGAGAAGAGTGCCTAGTCCCCAAATGTTACTCCCAAGACTTCAACACCTCAGAGAAAAGCTCCAGTGACCCACCCATCTAAGAAGGTAACCAACAATAGTTCAGGCAGAGGAGGAAACAAGAACTCCCCTCTAGGAAAAATTGAAAGATCCCATAAACTTCCTCTGAGGAAGAAGAGGAAGAATATTGCACAATAAGAAGAAGAGCATCGTGGAAGAAGTGACATCAATAACATCTCCCTTAAGGATATGGAGCTCAAATCTGACATTGAGAAGATGTTCCCTAACATTGACCAGCCAGGAGTCACGACCCACTAAAATCAGTCATTGGAAATTGTTGAAAATGAGATATTTGATGAAGAAGAATCATTTGTATTTGAGAGTGTTGTCTTCAACATTGAATCTAAAAAATTAATTATTGAGAAGAGTGATGTGAAGAATAAAAAGGGGAAATCTCATTCATAGCTTAACCTAAAGAATATGCGGGCTTCCTAGGTATCCAGAATCCATAGAGCCATTGGTGATGCATTGGACGATTCCATTGGCATTCTCGAAGACAAAAATGAAAAGTTAAAGGAAAGGATTAAGGAACTAGACGAGAATTTGATGCCTCTTCCATTTCTTTCCAACCCTTTGGCAATTTTTGGAATCGCCATGCCCGCAACCAAAACAAAATGATCCTCAATATTACTCACATCAACCAATATCTATGTGGAGAATAATATCAAGAAAAGAATGGCACTAATTACAAAAGCTTGGGAAATTTCAAAGAGCATTGTTTATTTTGGCTCGAGGGCACATTCCTTCCTTGAATATCTACAAGCCGACATAAAAAATGAACAAGGTTTCTACCTTGATGTTATGGTACCATTTGGTATTAAAGTTGCCAACATGTCAAAGCTAAAGAGAAGAGAGGAAGATATTCCCTCTCCAATTCGGATCAAGCAGTTGAATGTCGCCTAGAAAGGGAAAATAAATAATTTGAACAACATTGTCCAGGCGTGAAGCCAAGCCATAACAAAGAGAGAAGAGTTATTCAAAAGGATCACGGAGGTGGACCTAGCTGGAAGCACTAACGAAGTTAAAGATCCCAAGTTGATCCTCAAATCGTTGTTCCTCCCAAAATAACAGTTCAATGAGTAGGTTGATATTTTTAAAAGATTGTCAATTGAAAAATTCTATGGCATAATTGTGTATGATGAGAACGCCATGGATAACTAGCTAGTGGAATACTCCATAAAAAATCAGGATATTGAAGAAGTACTACATGAAATTTCCATTGATCTATGAGACTTGGAGGGTGAGTTGTTCAATATTAAAATATGGAATGAAATCAATGTGGCACCTATGAAAGGTTACATCGAGGAATGGGTCGATAAGGCTATCGAAAAATTGATAAATGAAGGACAAGAAGCAGTTGAGACGGTCCCTATAACTGTTGATGAAAACAATAAAAGGACATCATCGAGAAAATGAAGAAATGAGCGACCATCATAGTAAGCTTACGATGATCACATCCTTCTTTTCTTTATCAAATCCTTCATCCATTTATTCCACCTCTTTCACTAGAAAGGTTTAACCGAAGATTGATAACTTATTTTTCTTCTTACTAGGTCTTCTTGATCCTTCCACCACCCATAGTCTTCTTTCTAAAAGCTTATTTCTTGTATTTTTTTGATTTATGGCCCATGGGAGCCCCAATCCCAGTCTTTAAGAAAAACACATTTACATTTTTAGGAATATGTAATAGACTATATATTTTTTGAAAAATCCAAGAGAACTACTTTGGGAACAATCTCGATTGTGCTTTGTAACTTGGTTTTTAGAATATAAAGTATTTGAGGTTGATCTATCATTATCTTTATTTGAGATGCCCATGTATCCACTCTATTAAAGTTCTATTATGCATGCGGACCATCTTCATTATGTTTTTATGCGATCATAAATATTTATCTTATACTATGATGGATGGGAGGAAATTTTGTTTATTTTAGATGTGTGTTGTGTTTGATTCATAGCGCTCTCTTGGGAGCTTTCTTTAAAAAAAATAATAAAAATATTTTCCTTTCATTTAATCGCTATATTTATGTTTCTTTGAATTACTATGACGAAATTGTGTCAAGTCCCACATTTTGAATATTTAAAAAATATCAAGAAAATCTAAAGAGGAGTACCACCTCTATAAAAGCGCAGGGGGATTTACATCCTCGTGAGGTTGTTGTTTCGGTCCTAATGGATTCAAGCGTCAACATTTTTGGCGACCATACTGGGGATGAATAATAAGAGTATGTTGTTGAGTCTATTGTTGAGATCAATTCCCGCTTCCAAAATTTTCTGCCCTTTTCTATTTTCCCAACTTCTTTTCTCCCCTTCTTTTCCGTCTTCTATACTTACCCATTTTCCCCTTTCCCTTTTTCCCTTCTATTCTCCCTTTCTATTTCTATACTTAGTCATTTTTCACAATGGAGGGTTTCCAGGTTGGCAGACTCATGAATCCTCATCTATAATCCACATTCTCACATATCGAGTCTACCCGACCACCACATTATCCCATACTTAGTATTTTTTTCAATCGCGGTTTCCTTGGTTGGCAGGGTCTAACTCTCACATCCCATGTTCCGTGATACACACTTTGCATCGAAAATATCCATGATCTACATTTTTACCCCTGGACTCCCTAAGATTCCAAGTATCTCATTCCTCCTATGATAATTCTGTGTCACTGCATCAAAACACTTAGCCGATTTTCATCTTTCTATAGTCGTGGGTTCGTGGGTTGGCGGGTTCAAAAAAATCTCAAATCATATTTCTCTCATGTCTGTCCCCACCACCTTTGTGATTTTCCTAATACACGTTTAGTATGGTTTAAATGATAATAACTCGTTATGAAAATCCCATAAATATTTTCATTAATAGGCGAAGGGCTCGAGGAACTTGTTCATTAAACCACATTAAAGCATGACTTGCAGAAGATTATATATTATCTCTCAAGTTCCCATTTCTAATATTATCTGGATAAAAAAGAATGCTCTCGTCAAATTATGGCAACAATATCTCAACAACAGTTCTGTGGATATACCTTGAGCATTTTTGGATGAGAAGATAATAATTTTTAGTGGTCTAGAGCATACTCTTATTATTCATCCCCTTCTGCTTAGAAGGAATTAATTTGGACTTCAGAATTGTGCACGTAGGTTGTGTCCTGGAATTTGTTTACTGGAAGGAATTGGTTTCCTAGTGCGATGAGAAATATATACCAAGCCAGTGGATAATTCCACTCAAGGACCATTCTCCCATTAGTCTTTCGCCTCAAGTATTTCGTAAGATGTTGAGACTCCTAGAGCCAACACTACCTTCAAAGGTAAATATTGCAGAAAATTTTTGAAGAAACACAACATCTTGGATTTTTTACCACAATTATTGGAGAATTACATTTCCATCCCTAAGGATATTACCAGACTACAAGTCATCTTGTTCAAAAAACCCATTTCGGGAAATTTCCTAGTTATTTACCAGAATTACGGGCCAAGAAAATACTGTTAGCATTTCCCGTATGATTCTTTACATCTTATATTTTACCGTCAAGGAGCAGTCCATTTTTGATTGGGGGAAGTTGATTTCTAATGAAATCTCTTCCCAATTGTCTCAATATAAAAAGGATAAGAAATTATTTATGTCTTGTTATTTCATTTTCGTGATAGCACATTCTTTCAGTTTCCTAAATTATCTATATGCAAAAAGGTGAATTGTGAATTTGACCCTGTGACCTTTTGGTACCAAGTGTTATGGAGGCGCAAAGGTTACATGCATTTTTATGAAGTTTTCAATGACTTCGTCTCGAATTTCAAGCGTTGTTGTTTTGAAAAGAAACCCCACGAATATATATTCAAGATAGTAAATTCCTAGACGGAAAGGGGACTTTGGAAGAAATGGAGAATTACAATGTCATCAGGATTTTCGGTTCTAAGGAAAATCCTTCCTTTATTCCATGTCATATATTTGACAGAATCTTTGTCATAGAGTTTGCAAGGCAATATAACATTTGGTTGCACTTTTTTTCATGAAAAATGAAAAAAGCAATTTATACCATTGCCTTGGAAAGTTGACGATTTTTTATGCAGAAGTATGAACAAAATTGATGAATTCGCTAGTCACTTCCACAACTTGAATCTCACGTATGCTGAAAATATTAGAGGGTTTGACCCAAATGGAATGTTTGTGGAACATATGTTAACAGTGGGTTTTAGCAGTTCCTTTATCCATACCATTCTAGGAGAAGAAGAATATAATAACCTGGGTAATCCTACCCACATTGTTGGTGACTTGGAGATGGTACTCAGTACCAATGAATTGTATAAACAAAGAGGGAAAGGTCCAAGCGAGAAGAGTGCATGATACCCAACTGTTACTCCCAAGACTTCAACACCTTATATAATAAATCTAGTGGCCCACCCATATAAGAAGGTAACCAATAGTAGTCCAGGTGGAGGAGGAGACAAGAAACCCCCTCCAAGAAAAAATGAAATCTCCCATAAACTTCCTCTAAGGAAGAAGAGGAAGGATATTGTACAAGAGGAAGAAGAATATTGTGTCAAAAGTGAAATCAATAGCTTATCCCTCGAGGATATGGATCTCGAATGTGACATTGAGAAGATGTTCCCTAACATTGACCAACAACGAGGCATGAGCCACCAAAATCAGTTGTTGGAAATTGTTGAAAATGAGATATTTAATGAATAAGAATCATTTGTATTTCATAGTTCTTTATTTGACAATGAGTCTAAAAAAATTATTATTGAGAAGAGTGATGCAAAGAATAAAAATGGGAAATTTCGGTCAGAGGTTAACATAAAGAATATATTCCCTTCCCAGGTATCCAAAATCCATAGAGCCACCAGCGATGCATTGGACGATTCCATTAGCATTCGTGAAGCTGCAAATGAGAAGTTAAAGGAAAGGATTAAATAAATAGAAGAGCCATTGATGCCTCTTCCATTTATTTCCATACCTTTGGAAATTTTTGGACCTACCACACCTGCAACCAAAATAAAAGGATCCTTAAGCTTACTCACATCAACCAGGAGCTATGTGGAGAATAATATAAAGAAAATAATGTTACTAATTATAGAATCTTGTAAAATTTCAAAGAGCATTGTTTCTTTTGGCTCGAGGGTGCATGCCTTCCATGAATATCTATAGTCTGACCTAAAAAACAAAGAAGGTTTCTACCTTGATTTCGTGGTACCATTTGGTATTAAAGTTACCAACATGTTATAGCTAAAGAGAAGAGAGGAAGACCTTCCCCTTCCAAGTCAGATCAAGCAGCTAAATGCCTATTGGAAACAAAAAATAAATAATTTGAACAACATCGTCCAAATGTCCAGCCAAGCCATAACAAGGAGAGAAGAGCTATTAAAAAGGCTCACAGAGGTAGACCTATCCAGAAGAACTAATGATCCAAGATATTTTCATTGATGTGAATTATTAAAGAATTGTATTAAATGAGCATAAAATGAAGTTCACCATAAAGAAGGAATAACTCAATAATGAAGAGACATATGCATCAGATCTGAACATGGAAAACTTGATAACAGAGTTCGTCCCTAGTGGACTACATCTCTGGTTCCTACTCTCAAATGGGTAGGCCTTTTTATTAACTCACCAAAAGAATCTGGAAAAATACATAAGTATACCTCATTCTGAAGTTAAGTTGTAGAAGCTTTTCTCATATCAGAAAACAAACAACACCATTGAATTCATGGCATTGAATTACCCAAAAAATACTCTCTCCACGCCTCAATCTGATTGTCCTACACCTACAATAAATTAATGGGAAAACGTCTCATTTTTCATGCCTCCATCCATACATTCACACACCCTGGTTTGACCCCCGTGCACTAGAAAAAACCAATTTTTAAATAAAAATTTGGGCAAATTTAACAATGAGGTCATTTGGCCTATTGGTTGGCAGATTAATTCAAAGCATTTTGTAAAGGGGGGAGTGTTATAACTCTAATTTTCACCATACATGCTTACCTGGAATCAGGCCATCTCAGATTCCTTCTTTTCCAAAACACTACTGAACAACTCTTCTAAAAACTCCATTTTTAAAAGTCCATGCTAGCTGACCCACTACAGCCCGCGTGGATCTATAGTGTCCACACTAGCTGGCCCACTACAGCCTTCATGGACCTTCAGAAGCACGAAAAAAGGAAAGTTTTTGACGGAACACACGGCTTTGGGTGAGTTAATTGAATCTTTCGGCCATGCATGGCCGAGGGTTCGCCCAAATACCTAGCTTCTTCTAGCCTATAAAAGAAGGGTTAGGGGTCTTATTTGGAAGAGGAGAATGAGAGTAAAGAAACTCTACCCAATTGAACATTCCCATTGTCCCAACCCTTTAGCCATCCTTATGCAAAGAGAGATACAAAGAAAAGAAGTTGGAGGACATTTGAAGAGGAGCCCAAGATCAGGTTCGCGGAGCAGTGGCTGGTCTCGACATTGTAAGTTGATTCATTAAAGTTAATAATAAAGAAATGCTTTTCCCATCCCACTATATGAGTTCTTCATAGTTTAGTGAATATATGTTTGAATCGCTAACCCATTAATCTGTAGAACAAATGCATGTAGAGTTTGTTGCTTGTTTTGTATGCAGTTCAGCCTTGGGAGGATAGCTTCTAGCAAGCGATCAAGCGTGAAGAAGGATCGACATCGAACATCCAGAACAAGGTATGTTCGTTTAACCATGTATTTGCTTTAAAAAATGGGGATTAGGTCTGGGACAACGGTAGAAAGTAGGATTATTTTGGTCTTATCTGCATGCATAATATAACCCTAAGTGATAGTCCATAGGGGGATTTCCCACCACAAAAGAATTGGCGACCGTACTGGGGAAGTCTCTAGGGTTCCTAGGAATATTTTTGGGTATTTTTAAAAAAGACTGGTTTTATTTCCTATTTTTTTGGAGTTTCTGCAAAGTCTGAGCTAACAGAGATTCTCGTCTTCGTTACTAGTCATCTATGTTCTTTGCTTGACTGTGTTTTTTTTAGACCCACAGAGGTACACATGGCCTACATCAGGTATGCATGCATGTACCCGTGCCCTACTCTCTTACAGCCTGCGTGTGAACGCTAGCTGAAGAAGTAACAACAGCGTGGATGATTCTAGAAACATTTTGAGGCAGTCATCCTCTTCCTTGTCAGAATCAGTCATTCTCAAGGGTTTTTTGGAACTCTTTCTAGTCTTGGTTGTTTGCAGTCCATAGCTTAGGGTTCATCTCATATTGGTTTGTTTTACGAATTTTTTCCTTACATTGTTTTTCTTTTTTTTGTTAAAGAAAGTGTCTAAGCCTTCAAGAGATCTTGGTTCTCAATATCAGTGGTCTCTTCCTAGTTTGGATTGTCTGTTTTTATTTGTTTCAAATTTTTGGAGATACACGCGACCTGTATAAGGCCAGCATGCATGTACATGCCCTCTGGCTCTACATAGCTCGCGTGCACACGCTTGCTATTGGATTGTCAGTAGTGTGCTTGTGAAGGATAGTTTATGTTGAGGGTGAGATAGTCATATTTTCCCTTGAAAAGAGTTATACCTCGGCTTTTGAATATCTATCCTAGCATTCAGTAGCTTAGGTTTAATCTCATCCATAGCTTTCTTTTTTCATTTAAAATGTTTTCATCAAATTTTTCTTTATAGTTTTTAGACAAGTGTGAGAGTCATTTTTTAAGTTGATAGTGTGTGATTTCTTTAAGTGATTCTTTGCGATCTGCGATTAGGTCAGAAATTTTTCTTGGTTTTTGACTTGTTGATATTTTTCCTTTTTTATTTTTTGAGCATTCAAATAAAATATATATATATATATCTTTCATTTCTTTGTTTGGTTGAAAAGTGTGGTTTTGCATTAGTAACCAGGGAAAAGTATTTGCTTTCTTAAGTTCTTGATCATTTTCTTAGATCGTAAGTAGCTCGTAGTCGAGTGAAATTCTGCTTTAAGTTTTCTATTCAAAATATCTTAGAAAATTCTTTAAAAAAAAAATTATTTTTTTTTTTTTTTTTGAAAAGTTGTTGAAAATTTGCGTTAAGTGAATATTTTTGTTTCCAGCCTTCTGTTCATTTTTACTTTCGTCTTTAAAACATCACTAGTTTCACTTTCATGCCCTTTGACGTAAGACAAGCCATAAAATTAATTCTAAATCTAAAAATCATTAGACTTTTATGTTTGTAGGGTTAACCAACTAGTTCAGGATTAGGGGCTTGGATTAGGTTGGAGAGGAAACTCTTCAAGGCCATTAAAATCAAACATTTGAGTCTGAGTTAGGGAGTGTCCAAGTCTAGTATCGTGAAATTCATCCGGGACCCCCCTCTAACATAGGGGATAAACATGAGGTCGCGTACGGAAAGGTAGCGGAGATAACCCCTCCAAAGATGGACCAATCATAGTGGAGAACACATATAGAGGGCTTGTCTTGGGATTCCGTCGATTGCATTTACCACGGAGCTTCATGGGTCTTGAATCCATTCGAGGTATTCAGTTGTCTTCCAGACCACTTTCCCTTGATACCCTTGACAAGTTTCAGGCTCGATACCCTGCTCATTGTGGTCTACCCGACTTTCAACTGTACCCGCCTGGTGATTGTTCACGCGCTGGCAACCTAGTTGCCTATATTTTTTAGGGACATACACAGGTGACTACGAGGGTATATCGCGGTACCTAGGACAGACATCGGGCCACGCTTTGCAGAGTATACCTGGAGGGTGATTTCATGTTCGAGTTGCACTTGCACCGGTAAGTTGCTCTGGTGTTGCTTGTTGTAACTGTTCTTCCAATTAATTTAGTGTTTGCCTGTCTTATCTTATAGGGAATTTTTTAGTGTGTGTTGTTTTTGAATGACTAGAACACCCTAGAGTGTCTTTGATCTTCTCACACAGTGGAGGATCACAAGCTCCAATGGTCATGAAAGCTTCATGGCCTACCACTGGTTACACTGGAGCCACCCCCGCCACCACTAAGGCGAAAACTAGACCAATAAGGGTCTTTTGAGGCCACCAGGTCACAAGCAATTGTGCCCGACCAACATCAAGAGGAATCGACCGTTTTAGACCTTGGAGCGAAATATTTTGGCCTGGTTGAAAACTCCAAAACTGATCTTTCGACACCCACCATCATACCGATTCATCCTTACGAGTGCCAGACAGTGTCGCACGTAGCAATGGAAACAAATGTTGTTACTCCTTCTGGCAATTCTTCAATTCCTACTATGGTTGTCACCACATGAGAGTTTCCACCTCCTAACCCACCATCACCAGTCCGAGCCACCATGGAATCGACCACCTCTACATCGCATAGTGTTCTGATCCTGTCTCTGGCGGTGGCCACAACCCCTTTCACACCAAGTGCGACAGGCCCTCCATTCTCATACGGGATGCCTAGTTCAAGTACAAGTCCTGTACTTTCATACTCCACTTCACAGACTTCAGGTCTGGGGGCAGGGAGCTCTAATGCTCCTCTGCAAGGACACATGGGGGGCACTCCTCCTTTTAACACTTTCCCTTATGGAGGAGGTCATATACCTCCTTCGTCCCCTTCACTCGGTGGCATGCATCAGCAAATCGTCGGGCCCCCTGCACACCATAGTTTACTTGGAGAAGGGAGTCAAGGACCACCTTCGCATAATATGTCGGTAGGTTTGACACTGTTTTCTTTGTTCGGTGCATTTGGTAACAACACCTTTTCATCCGCTACTTTCCCAACTGGGGGCAACCCTGGTTTCAGACAATTTATTCCTATGCAGGGTATTATTCCTGCACAGGGGGCACACCCAAGAACTTCTTCTTCATCAGGGCCTTAGAATTCTTGGCAGGGATCTGTTCCCTCGTCAGGAATGTTGATCTGGGGTAATTATTTTCATAATCAATGGAACATTGGATAAAGAACTATTCCTATCCCCATGGGACCGACATGGGGCAATCCTTCCCAAAGTCCTTCGAATGTAATGCGTGCACAACCATCTATGTCCTATTTTGGAAATCAGTCGATGATGTCTCCTCACACACAAAATCCATATGCTGTCCATGGCCATGGTTTTTACCAGAACCCAGGCCAGCAGTCAAACTTTTCCTGGCAACCTGGTGCCAGTCAAACTCCATGCCCATTTTTCCCCGGTTATCACCAACAACCCAAACTACCCTTCCTGGAAACCTTGCATTTGCTAGACTTGACCAGGGTATTGAATGACCCTATCTGTCACAATCCACATTGGCCTCCTATGCCGACAAAGTTTCTTTCGGACATCCCAAAGTTCGAAGCCAAGCCTAACGAAGATCCAGGAGATCATGTGACTACCTTCCATCTTTGGTGCTCATATAACTCATTGAAAGACGACTCTGTACAATTGCGATTTTTTCAATGTACTCTCATTGGGAGTGCCGCAAAATGGTACATTGAGCTCGATCGCTCAAGATACTCTTCCTTCTACGAATTAGCGATGTCTTTCCTAAACCATTTCTAGTTACCTATGAGATACGACGTTGGCACCGAATTGCTGGCCAATTTCTCACAAACAAAAGCGGACCATATCTCTGATCACATTCGAGAATGGAGACACCAAAAGAGTTTAATTAAGGTACCAGTCCCACCAGCATTCCTTCTTGAGTGGTTCCTTAAGTCTTTGGTCCCACAATTGTCCAAAGACATCGTGACGTCGGGAGTATTTTCCGAATAAAACGCTATCATGAGAACTCAACAACTTGAGATAATCCATTCTCAGTCTGGTTTATTATACGATATCTTGCCAGATGCTCCACGCTCAATACTTGATAACACCAGACAGAGAGTTGGACCACATGATGATGGCATTGTTGGTTCAGCACAAACAAATCTCGTTGAGCAATTGACGAAGCCAGGGATGATTTTAAGGATGGAAATTTATTTTAAAATGTAGAAACCTTGGCAAATATTACTAATCCTTGATATGTCAACTATAAATGTTTAGAGATATTTTTTGTAAAAATATTCAAATTTCTAAGTATTTTATATAGTTTTTATAAAATTTTGGCGATTTTTAAGGTAAAATAATTTTATCCTATAGAATTTGGGCGAATCATTTTTAAAATGGCGAATCTCATTTTTGGAAAAACCATGGAAAATTAGCCCATGAGCGAAATTTA
>ML777005.1:758786-769203 GCA_009831015.1 Picea engelmannii
ACCCAAGCTTCTGCAAGCACGGAAGGGGGCAGCCAAGGACCCTCTCCATCTTCAAACAACCCCGCATCCGCGAACGTATATATGGTGAAAGGTGATGCTTTTCTATCGACTAGAGTGCATGACTTTAGTAAACCAAGCACTTATGAGAAGGGAAAAGAAGCCGAACTCCCATGTCTTCCTCTACAGATTGAGAAGACGTTGGGAGAAACAATGACACATATCCCAAAAGGTGCGTTCAAAAAAGATTCTCACAACCCAAACGCAAGGGCCTCCCGGAACTATTCTATGGTGGAAGATTTATCACAAACCCCTTGTGCAATGTCCACTTTGGAGGTCCTCCAAAGTTGCCCTTCCCAGAGGAAAGCCTTGTTAACCACTTTAGGATCTACTGAGACTTGTAATCTAGGTACAATCATGCTAGATACAACGAACCTAAAACCTCGTCTGCCTTACCACGTAGCGTTTCAGATAGTAGTGGCTTATCCCACAAAGAATTTTACTCGGAATATCTTCTACATGGTGGTCGATGAGGGAGCCTTGACATGCATTATGTCGTTGGCATGTTGGAAGGCCATTGGACAACCCGTTTTGTCTCCATCACCTACTCTCCTCACTTCTTTCGACGGTCGCTCATTCCGACTACATGGTATCATTCCCTCTTTCCTTGTGCAGTTAGGAGGGAAGACTGTGTGTGTTGAGGTAGAGGTAGTCGATGCGCCCCTCAACTATAACCTCTTGTTACAAAGGAGTTGGACTTATGTCATGCAAGTTGTGGTTGCTACAGTTTTTTGGGTCTTGTTGTTTCCACACAAGGGCTGGATTGTGACCATAGATCAATTGTCTTTCTCCAGACCTGACCCTTCATTGGGGGCATCCATGGTCTTGATGAGTGATAATCCTCAACCAGGTGTGGTCAATGTAGGGGTTGGTTTGTGCCCATATTTGATGGGTACCTTTGATTACCCGCCCCCTCAAGGCGATGTCAAGTTTATATCCAATCACCATAAGGTTGAGATTCTTCAAGTTTCATCGTTTCACACGACTTACATCGATGATCCATGGATACTTCCTTCCCCATCGACCACGATGGATAGGACAGGGAACTCGGGCATGTCCATGCCCTTGTCCGTAGCTGAAGTAGTGTACTCTTTAGTCCAGCAAGATTCAGCCAACCCAGATCCAACTCCTGCACAAGAGTTCAATCCGCTTCTAGAGCCTATTTGGGCTCAAGGTTCTCTCACTGACACTGATTCATTAGACTTAGTCTTTCCCTCTGACGAAGCAGTAATTGAAGAAATGACTAGTCCAGACAAACCCTGGGATGATCTTCATCACAGATCATACTTCCTCCCAGAGTTAAGTAGAATCGAAGCAGGGGAATTCACTTTGAATATGACTAGAGATAGGTCTTTTCCTATTAATCCCTTAGCTACACATGAGGTTTATGATGAGGGTAATATGGAAACTATCGCTGAAATGGTACATATAAATCTCTCCAGAACCCGTGGCGTCATAGACAATGTTTTCTTCGGAGCATGCTACTCCCTCGAGGAGATACCCACCATCGACCCACAAAGTGTCGATAATGAGCTAACTTTGTTGTTTTTCAAGCTCGCTTTGAGATCCGAAAGAAACATCCAGCGAGACTGCATTTATGCTTTTCGATGTCGTCCAGATTAACTGATAAAAGTAACCTCTACGAGTCTTCTTTAAATCCCTTTTCAGACCCTCTAAACATGAAAATATTGTCTAGCAATCTTGTGGCCTTTCATGCTCGATAAACTGAAATTTGAAGTCACATCTGTTCGGCGGTAGTTTACCCCTTTTTCGGTCCGGACGGTCAACTGTACGAACAAAGGTATACTCTATGGAACTTCAGTTCTCTAGAAGAGTACCCTCAGGTATAATTTTACCCCTTTTTCGGGCCTGAGGGACTAAACTTACAAAAAAGGAACCCCCTCGGAGTCCATAGTTAATCTCTTTTCAGACTCCCTAAAATTGAAAAGATCATCGAGTGACCTTATTCTTTCACACTTGTTAAACTGGTCCAGAAGAACATTCCTGATGGAGTCCTTAGTTAATCTTTTTTCAAAGTCCTTAAAAGTCAAAATGGTCGAGTGATCATGTCTTTATCACACTCATTCAAATGGTTTTGAATAGACGTCTTGTCAGTGCTCGTTTACCCCTTTTTCAAACTGACTAGACTATCTTCAAAAAAGGTACCCCAATGGAGTCTCATTTTCTGTTTTTTCAGACTCTCTAAATATGAAAAACCATCGAGCTTACCTTCTCTGTGCTCATTAAACTAACATCGAAGGACGTTACCATTGTGTGTTTTGTTAACCGCATTTGCATACCTACATCTTTGGTCTAAATCCAGGCTCCATGTTGCTCCCAACTGAACCATCTAAAGCATACCTTATATGCAAGATTTGTAGCACTTTGCCTCTGCGTCTTAACACCCTTGGCCCCTGGAGGATTTTTCCCGAGTATCATTATTCTGAACATCAGTCTTGTCCTTGCACCTTGAACTTCTATGTTTGTAACACTCGTTCCTCCATTGTAACGTAACATTCTTTTATTCTTTTTCCAAAATCATTGAAAAAGACAAAAAAAATCAAATATACCCCAAAAAGAGGAAGGGAAAAGTATTTTCTTTATTGGCATCATAATGAGTCGCCCTTGGATAAAGCACATATGTCTATTTGTATGTCAAACTATGGGATGTAATACGACCTTAGGAAGTTGTTCTCGCTACATAGAGTTGTGTCCTCCTCCATTTGGTTATTCTTCCAAACATATGGAGAGTTTGCGTTTCCTCCTGCTTCGTAAACTTATGATTAATGCCATGCTGCCTAAGTCTCATCATTTGTCATGTTGTTGTCCAAGGGAAGTTTCTACCAATCCTGAGTCGACCCCTCTGCAATTTGTCTCTTTCCCTCATACCCGGCCATCCTAAACGTCCAATCAAGTCTTTGTTCGAAATAAATGAAGCCTTCAGTCTGATCATAAAGATTCTCTAGTCCATGAACGACGAGCCAACAAAGACCTCTAGGTAGTGAAGTCGTACACTCATGTTACACTCCTACCTGATTTTTGAATATTTTGAAGTTGTTGCTCGAGCTCTGAAGTCCTCATCTCCATCCATCAAGCCTTATTAGCTTCTACGAAGATGGATACTCTACATATATATATTTTTTATTTTGATATGTAGCTTCGCTGTGTACTGTTCACGGCTACACTTTATATAGTTATATGACATGGATATACAGTGTATTTGATTGGTATCCATGTGTTTATTCTATCCCGAGCATGGGTATGCCCGCCTCGGTGAGACATTTGTTATTTTGCAGACGACGCCTCTCGATTCCTGGTTCCTGGGCTCACTTGTTCGGCACATCAGTAAAGATTGGTAATGTATTTCGGCCATCAGATGCTCTTCTGACCTCACACATTAGGGGGGATTTGTTATAACCCTAATTTGCACCATACATGCTTACCTGGCATCGAGCCATCTCAGATTCCTTCTTTGCCAAACCACTACTGAACAACTCTTCTAAAAACTCCATTTTTAAAAGTCCATGCTAGCTGACCCACTACAACCCATGTGGATCTACAGTGTCCATGCTAGTTGGCCCACTACAGTCCATGTGGACCTTCATAAGCACGAAAAAAGGAAAGTTTCCGACGGAACACACAACTTTGGGTAAGTTAATTGAATCTTCCGGTCATTCATAGCCGAGGGTTCGCCCAAATACCTAGCTTCTTCTATCCTATAAAAGAAGGGTTAGGGGTCCTATTTGGAAGAGGAGAATAAGAGTAAAGAAACTCTACCCAATTGCACATTCCCATTGTCCCAACCGTTTAACCATCCTTATGCAAAGAGAGATACAAAGAAAAGAAGTTGGAGGAAATTTGAAGAGGAGCCCAGGATCAGGTTCGCGGAGCAGTGGCTGGTCTCGACATTGTAAGTTGATTCATTAAAGTTAATAATAAAGAAAATCTTTTATCGTCCCACTATATGAGTTCTTCATAGTTTAGTGAATATATGTTTGAATCTCTAACCCATTAATCTGTAGAACAAATGCATGTAAAGTTTGTTGCTTGTTTGTATGCAGTTCAGCCTTGGGAGGATAGCTGCTAGCAAGCGATCAAGTGTGAAGAAGGATCAACATCGAACATCCAGAATAAGGTATGTTCATTTAACCATGTATTTGCTTAAAAGAAATGGGGATTAGGTCTGGGACGATGGTAGAAAGTAGAATTATTTCGGTTTTATCTGCATGCATAATATAACCCTATGTGCTAGTCTGTAGGGGGATTTCCCACCACAACAGGGAGGTCACGGGGTCAAACACACGGGCCTCCCTATTTGGGTGTATTGTTTTAACCATAGTGCTAACTCTGGCAGTGTTGTTGATGGATCGACTACGTTTGGATACCAGTGGGATATACCACCAAATCTAGTGGAACCACCGCCATATTTGGCGGTCATATATATTAACAATTCGGTCATTGGCCCTCCTTGGGAGTTTGTCTATTTCCATGTGGCATCCCATTACTGGGCCAAGTGGCGACCTTTCATTTGGACGTGTCACCACCTCTACACCATCATCTCCACGTCATCCCTGCTTCGTTCGATTTCCATGTCACTTGCCAAGTGGTTGTACGGTCTGCCACGTGGATGTATAGACTTCCACATGGCACTTTCCCATTTGTCCACGAACTGACCGAAAAAGTCCAAAATTGAGTGACATGTGGCAGCCTCTAGTGCTACCACAACATCATGATGAAATCATCGTGAAATGTGTCTCCCTCTGCATGTGCCACATACCCTGTATGGACGTTGACGTCATCCGTACTGATGTTGATGTCAGCAGTATGAATGTTGACTCATCCCTGTTGACTAGGCTAGGCTGACCAAAACTTTGACCATGAATATGTTTTGATCCATAACTCTGTTTGACAAGTCGTTTACGCCGTTGGAAATATTGCGACGTGCTCTTCGAGATGATGCCAACTTCATTGAGTTTTTAGGACTTTGAATTTTTTTCCCTTTCTCTATCTACTGAGGCCATTCTGAGCTTCCTGAGATTCTTCTGTGAATTCCAATTTATACTTAGTCTTCTCTGGATCCTTTTTGGATCACACCTTCCCACTAAGATATTTTTGGACCACCAAAAGATTTCATCAATCAACATATATGTGAGGGAAGAGTTCCCTCAACTTGTCTTTCTCAATCCACTTTTCCTTGCCTGGACGTGTGCCCTTTAATCCAACTCGAAGATAATCAAAATCACCTCTGCGTGAATTCCCCTTCCTTATGTCCAAGATGATATATTCCTTCAAATCGTCCAAGTACTCAGGATCAAACTCATCAACTAAAGGTATTGAAACTTCCTCACCCTGATCCATGATCATGGGAGGTTCAAAATGTTTCAATTTTTCCACATTTATAGTTGAGTAAATCTAAATATATGGTGGAATATCTAAACGAAAAGCATTAGTACCACTTTTCTCCAAAATAGTGAAGGGTCCATATCATATGGGCTTGAGTTTCTATCCTTCACCCTTCAATATTTCCTTTCTTATGTGAATCCATGCCTAGTCTCCAACCTGGAACTGATGATCAACCTTGTGTTTGTTATGTCGAGCTTTATACTATGCTTGACTTTTCTGCAACTATTCCCTGACTTCTTGGTGTACCTATTGGATCATTTGAATGAAGTTGTGGGTCATGTCTTCATTTCTTTCTTCATTTGAATCGGCATCTCTCCCATACATCAAGTCCAAAGGAACCTTATTTAAATATCCAAAACATGTCTCGAATGGAGAACACTAAGTGGAGGAGCGCAAGGCTCAATTGTAAGCATGTTGTACATAGGGTATCTATTCATCCCATAACTTGGGATGCTTGTTGCAGTAGCCTCGAAGAAAAAGTACCATTGTTTGGTTAACAACCCTTGTCTTTTCGTCAGACTGTGGATGGAAATAAGTCTTCCTCTTCAACTTGTTGTCCATAATTCTCCATAAATTTGTCCAAACATCTCCATGGAATTGAGTATCTCAATCCGAGAAAATGGATGTGCGTAACCCAAAGTGAACCCAAACATACTGAAAGAAGATATTAGCAATCTGCTCAACAATGATCTACTTTTTACATGGAATCAAGATACACATCTTGCTAAGCCTATCCACTACAACATAAAAATATTCATGGCCCCTTTTCGACATTGGTAAACCCCCTACAAAATCCATGGAGATACTCTGATCCAGATGGATATTGGTGGCCACCCACATATTCCAACTAGCTCCTCGTGTCCATTTTTTGTTTAGCACATCTTTCTATACTTCTTTATAATTTTGAGTTCTACACTTATGGGGCTATATGAAGCCTCACACATTCTCCAATTGGATACAGGTGGCCTCTCACCTAATCCAATTGACCTATTTTGTATGTTTTCATATCAGCACATCTTGTTGTACTTTCAAGGATGTTTTGAGGCCCTAAACATTGTATTTTCTTACTCACCACAGTCAAACTGTAGACGGAGCTAGAGTATGATGGTGAAATGTGTAGTTCTCTGAAATACCTTTCCAATGGGCTATCACACGCCTAAAACAGAGGTTGTATGCAAAATTTATGACCCTAGGAAGTTGAGGTACCAAATTACACTAACTTTCAGTTTCTAGGGTTAGGTTTTTGGATGTCTAGGGTTTTTTCATTCATGAGTAATATGAAAAGGGCCTATGGAGCCTCATTTTAATTCATTCTTCTTAGATGGATGCGCTTAGTAGCCACATCTCTTCTCAGAGATAGCTACCACCATTCGAGCAAGTTTCAGTTCTGCAGTTGTACAGTTTCAGCCTATTTCATTATTTAATAGAAGATATTGTTCATTGAATATTTGTGTTATTCTTCCTATCTCTGTTTTTATGGTATTGAGTCTATAATCAATTAGTTCCACTCCTAAATATGGATCAGTGGTATCAAAGCGGTCTTCTCTTGATTTATTTTTCTTTGTGCATGTCCCCGACAAGGTTTGGGTACAAGAAGTTGGGACTCGAACCAATCAAGCCATTACTAGATTAGTCGCAGCGAGCCCGACAAAAACCCATCGGAGACAAAAAGAAGTACGATGGACCAGGATATCCTATTAAAATGTTGCTCGAGGAAACCCTTGCACAACAAAGGAATGAAATGATGGACAAATTTGCGTAGATCCTTCGACGGTTGCCCACGAGAGAAGCATATTCATCAGGCAGCCATGCAACTCCCTTCAAGGTACAAGTAAATTTTGATATTCCATTATTTGAAGGACTGATAGATGCGGATGTTGTAGATAAATGGTTAAATCTACTCGAAGGGTATTTTTTTGGTCCACAATTTTTCTTATCGGGAAAATATCACTTTTGCACTCCTCAAGGTCGTTCCCCATGTTAAAGACTGGTGGGATACCTACTCTAAGCAAAGGGCCATGGAGGAATCTACAATTTTTGTGGTGGAACCTACATGGGATTCCTTCTAGGATGCCATTAAAGAACAATACTACCCTGTTGGAAGCTACGATGACCAGTGCACCAGATGGACCACCCTACGTCAAGAAAGGGACCAGACAGTACCAGACTTCACCAATATTTTCCATAACCTCCACACCAAATTGGGTATCAAATATTCTAAGAATCATATGGTGCTCAAATAAAACGTATTTTTGCATAGATACATTCAAATAGAAATGGAGTTCTTGGACATCGCCTCATTGGTCACATCTTATAGATACATTGTCAAGATCGAGCAAAAATATAAATAGAAACGATGAGAGTTTGGATCTGCAAACCCCTCACAGCCGAAGTAGGGAAAATGAAACCCCAACCCACATAGCAATGGACCAAGTCATGATGGTTTCCCTCAGTACAATCTGTTCAATCCGCAACACAAGAAGGGAAGCGAGAAGACGAATAAGGGCACAAGAAAATGGTGTGAGTACCATAAAAGTCCTTGGCACAACATCGATGAATGTCGCTCCAAGAAGTCCCTCATGGCCAAGCTAAAGGCTTCTAAGTCAGAGGTTGATTCTGATTCTGAGTCAAGTCCTAAAGGAGGGAACCATTTTATCGATGCTAAACCCAGTTCCATGGTCGCTACCATTAAATTTTGGTGAAGCGAACCAGAAGAACCAGAGGAAGGGGAATGCCTCTTTCACTCGCATATGTGGTTCAAGGGGGCTCCAATTCACTTCATTGTCGACAACGGTAGTCAGAAGAACCTAATTTCAGCAGAGATCTTCAAGCAGCTAAACCTACCAATGACATCGCACCCGTAATCCTACACCATCAGCTGGCTTCATCAAGGAAGAGATATTTCTGTCAACCAATAGTGTCGTCTGTCCTACGGCATCAAGCCTTTCAAAGATGAGGTACTGTGTGATATTTCTCCCCTTGAATTGTGTGATGTTCTTTTAGAACAACCATATTTGTGGAAGCGTCATGATGTGTATGAGTCTAGACCCTGCAGTGTTATTATTACTTTGGGTAGACAATTGTACAGGATTCCAGAGGTGGCACCACCTACTACTATTTCTTTAATCTATGCTAAGAAATGCAGTAAATTCATTTCAAAGACCAATAATTTTTTATTCTTTTTTATCCGTGCTCACAGTAAGAAGAAGGTCATCACCACATCTGTGGCCTCTATGCAACACCTCTCTTTTCAACAGAATCAACTGGACAATATTGTGGAAGAATACAGAGACATATTCATCTCGCCTACAGGGGTACTGACACACTGTCAATTAAAGCATCCAATTGATTTGACCCCTGACGTACCTCTACCTAACGAACTAGTATATCGATGCTCGGTGATGGAGAATGACAAAATCAAGCGTCAGATCTAAGAGATTCTTCAAAAAGGGCACATCAGACCCAACTCATCCCCTTGAGGAAGCCTAGTCGTATTGGTGCAGAAAAAGGATGGGAATTGGCGACTCTGCATTGATTACAAATCCTTAAACAAAATCACAGTTAGGAACCACTATCCCATTCCTAGGATTGATGGCCTTCTTGACCAACTCAAGGGGGGAAATTTCTTCAGCAAGATTGACCTGAAGTTTAGCTACTATTGAGACCCAAAATTGACATCCCCATTACCCTATTATACTCTTCATCTATACCTTTTTGGCCTACCTAAATCTTGGGTGAATGACAAGAATGCTACCATTAGCCAATGATAAGGTGATAAGGTAAAGTATGGTTAATTCATGCATTTTGTGGTTTATTGAAGTTAAGGAATTAAATATTTCATGTACTAATGCTTCAATTTACCATGTATAATCTTTGACCTCTAGATATCCAGCCTTCCTGTACCAGCTTAGCTATCCAGTACTTGTGCACCAAGACTGCCACTGTCTGAATCTAGTACCAAATGCATCCAATACTAAAATATCGTCTGTTGCGATCCGGTACCAACGACCGTGGACTATCATGATCTGGTACCACCATTTGCACACTATTGTGATCCAGTACCATCTACCTATCATGATCCGGTACCAATATAGAGAACCAAATGTACCAAGTTTAGCTCCAGATCGCCCAAGACAATTGGTGGATGTTTATTTTCTTTAGCAAGGCTATGTTAGAATAGTTTGTTGATTGCCTCATCCTCATGCACTTTGTGTCATGAGGATGAAGCTAAAATATGTAACCGAATAATTAAATTTAAACATTTGACTGATTTGCAAATCATTTCACCTCCTTGTGTTTCACAACTAAGACTATTAAATAGTCGTGGCAAGGATGGTGGAAGTGTAGGAGAGTTAGCATATTACTAGCATGTGAAACAACGTATGATATTGCAGGACATATTCTGAGTGAAGACTAATAGAAGAACGTCATTTATCTTCATTTCTTTATTGTCTATGATTAAATATGAGTTGAGTTGTTAACAAAAGTTTGATGTTATGTTTTGAGATTTGAGTGAGAGTAATGTGTGGGTTGAAGAAAAACTTACTGTAGACTTTAGTAGCTGACCTGTTGAAGCGGAAAGGGCCCACCACCCAACAAAGGTCAGCATCTTCGTAGATTAGCATTAGCATTTGTTTTCAGTAGTGTAAAAATTAAATCAACTAAATCTTTAACTATGTTAGATGATAGCAGTACAACTTAGACTAGGATTTCCATCATATAATTGTTTAGAGATCTTTACTTGATTTGTTTTTGCATATGCTCTGTTTTTATGAATTTGGTTTTTAGACATGAATATTGGCAGCAGTGGTCAGACATATTTGAAGGAGAACTAGTGAAGTCCACAACAGCACATTGTGAACCACAGCATACTCAGTATATTGACTATTGAACTACCCATGCTATGTCTTGATGATTGATGTGTGATTTCCCTTTCAGAAGTGTGGATTGCATAGTT
>ML777005.1:769791-797290 GCA_009831015.1 Picea engelmannii
AACCCCCCCCCCCCACTAATCCAACTGACACTGGTGCAGGAAAAATTCCACCAATAGAAAATTCAAGGGGAGCCAACGAGGCTCTAGAAGGAGAACCTAAAATGAAAGAATCAATATTGGGACAGGCATAATGTGAGTCTGTTGAACATTTAGGAGACACAAAAAATCCAATTTCTGAACCATCCATCAGTAGAATGGCAAAAGAAGAAGGAAATGAAACCACAGAGACCAAGCCTTTTGGGTTTCCAATCTTGGATATTTCCATAAACATCAGCATGAAGAATATCCCACTATCATCGTTACCCACTTTCAGAGGTATGTCAACTGAAGATCCAGATTTATTTTTATTCGAGTTTGACATATTATGTAGAAGTTATAACTACTCAGACAATGCCCAAAAACTTAAGCTTTTTCCTGCTACAATGAAAGATTCAGCCTTGAGATGGTTCACGAGCTTAGGAGAAAATACAATCCTTTCTTGGGATCAAATGAAAGACACATTTTTACGAAAATACCAAGACTATTGTAAGGATAATGTTAAAAACGACATTTTTAAAATGCAGCAAACAGAAGATGAAAGCCCTGAAGACTACTTAGAAAGGTTCTTATACAACTATCAAAAGTCAAAACTATTCACCACAGACCCAGCTGTAGTAAGAATTGCATTCTTGAAAGGTCTCAGAGATGATTGCATAGAACTTTTAAACTTGTTGAGTTCAGGAGATGTACACCAAAAACCTTTTTCAGAAATTGCAGATTACTGTATGAGATACTCAAGAGGACAAGCTAAAACAAGCAAAGGACCAAGAGATCCTTTTAGTAGAAATACAAAACAAAGCTCAGGGATTGTCACTAGAACTGAGTTAGGAAACTTATTGGAGAACTTTAAAACATACATCTTGAGCACAATAAGTAACCAGTTAGATACTCAGAAACTAAAAAAGAAACAAGAAGAAGAAGTTGCTTTAGCAATATTTTGTCATAGATGCCGAAAGAAGCACAATAGAGAGAAAGAATGCCCATTAAATGTCATAGAAATCTGTGGTTTGTGTACACTAGAACACCCCACATCTAAGTGTCCAACCTTTCTTGAGCTACAAGCCATGTATAGGGGAGGAGGTGTCTCACAAGAACAACCATACCCTTCTAGAAGACCTTGGAGAGCTCAAAATCCCAATACATTTTATGATCCTAATACAAAATATCAACAACAACAATGGGGTCCTTCCCCAGTGACCTATCCGCAATGGACACCTTAGCAAACTCAACCTTGGCAACAAGGTTGGAGGGGACCTATGTATGGAAATCCCTCTTACCCTACATATCCAAAGTACCCTGCAAACATTTCCCAAGTACCACCTAGATTCAACCCACCACAGATGAAATCCTTTCTCCCACCTCCTATACAACAACAATTTACAACCCCCTTGAATCCTAATCAGCATCAACAAGTATCTATAAATGCCAATCAACAACCACAAAACCAAGCTCCCACAATCCTCCAAGACCAACAACAATCCCCGCCCAGCCAATCCCTAACCCCAATAATCGACCCACCCACCCTGTGCAGAATACAAAAGTTCAAACCTTCCCCACCTATGAAATTCAACTACGATCGAGGAAAGTTGTAAACCAATCAGATCCTGCAGTAATAATTCAGGAAGAAAATGATAATCATTCTGAGGAATAAAACACTCAAACCACCCCTGTAGAAGAAGAGGCCTCTCCTCCTATTCCAATCACTTCTTAGTCTGTATGAGTACCCCAACAAATTAATCTCCCACCTTACCCCGAAAGACTATTAGTGAAGAAACCTGACCCACCCTTTCACAGAGATATAGAATATGAATTACAAAATGTGTGCATAAAAATACCTCTGCTGCAAGCCATTAAGGATATCCCTATATACGCCAAAATCATAAGGGATCTTTGCATTAATAAACCAGGAAGGAAGAAGAAGGAACCTCCCCTTGTTCAAGTAGTGGGACAATTATCTGAATTTATTTCTGAAATGCCATACAAATATAATGAACCTGGAAATCCAGTAGTCACTGTCGAAATTAATGGCATTTCTCTACAAAACACAGTCATTGATTTTGGCGCAGCTATTAATGTAATGCCTTTTGACACTATGCAAAAGCTCCAAATCAACCAGTTAAGACCGACCCAAACCATGATCGAGTTAGCAGATAAGTCAGTCATTAGCCCTGCAGGAAGTCTAGATGATGTCACAGTCACTCTAGCTTCTTGGGAATATCCAATAGACTTTTTAGTCATCTATTATAAATCATCCTCCAAACCAGGACACCTTGTGGTTCTTGGCTGGCCACAACAGATGCCTTTATCAGCTATCAGTCTAGTGAGATGACTATATCCAATGGCACACATAGCCAAAAACTTGTCCTCTTCCCTCCTGCCCAACCGGAACAGGAAATACATGTTTGGTTAGAAAACCCTTATGGAGAGGAAGATTGCATCAAACCTCTGTTAACACTTGAACAAGTAAGAGGAATACAAGAACAATCGGATGAACAAGTCTTAAGATTATTTTTGGCGGACACAAATTACATTGAATACCCAAGGTCTTTTGCAGAATTGTCACATATTTTTAGTTCCAAATTTCAACAAACTTGGCACCCTGATATCACTCAATTATATACTTTATCACAAGCCTCCTCAGATAAGGAAGAAACTATTGAACTTGTTGAGATTAGCCCAGGAAAACCATTGTACATCAACTCTAGTTTGGAACCAGAACAAAAGACACAAGTGATTGAAATGCTCCAAAGACAATTTGATGCCTTTGCATGGGATTATGCATAAATGAAAGGCATTCACCCTGACACATGCACACATCATATCTACACTAATGACCAATTTAGACCAGTTAGAGAGCCTCAGTGAAGGATGAATCCATCCCTTAAAGATATTGTAAAAGAGGAATTGCAAAAACTCCTTCGAGCCAATCTCATATACCCCATTTCAGATAGTCAATGGGTATCTCCACTTGTCATAGTTCCCAAGAAAAATGGTAAGTGGAGGATATGTGTAGACTTCTGGGAGTTAAACAAATCTACCCATAGGGATTATTTTCCCTTACCATTTATTGATCAGGTGTTGGATACCCTGTCTGGAAAGAAGTATTTTTCGTTCTTGGATGGGTTTAGTGGTTACAACTAGATACAAATAGCACCCGAAGACCAGGGGAAGACCACTTTCACCTGCCCTTGGGGCACATATGCTTATAGGGTGCCCCCTTTCAGACTTTGCAATGCCCCAACCACTTTTCAAAGAGTTTTCCTAGCCATTTTCTCTGACTTGACCAATGATTGCGTGGAAGTCTACATGGATGACTTTACAGTCCATGGACAAGACTTCCAGGAAGCATTGACCAGTCTAGAAAAAGTCTTGATTAGGTGTAAAGAAACAAACCTTTCCTTAAGTAATAAAAGATAAAAAATGATGCTCACTGAAGGTATTGTTTTGGGACATCGCATTTCCAGTTCTGGAATGAGAGTTGATCCAGAAAAGATTTATATCATCACACAAATCAGAATACCTTCCTCACAAAAGGAAGCCCGTATCTTTTTAGGACATGCTGGCTACTATAGAAGATTCATTCTGAATTTTACAAGCCTAGCTACCCCTTTATTCAAATTATTATCTAAAGAAGCCGAATTTAAGTGGAATGATGAATGCCAAATATCTTTCAAAATTCTAAAACAGAAATTGTCAACTACCCCTGTATTAAGAGGACCAAATTGGTCCCTTCCTTTTCATATATGTATCGATGCATTAGACACAGCCCTTGGGTTAGTCCTTGGACAAAGAGAAAATCAAATGCCCTATGCTATTTACTTCGTCAGTAAGAATCTGTCTCCAAATGAAGTTAATTATACGGTCACAGAAAAAGAATTGCTAGTTGTAGTCCATGCTATCAATAAATTTAGACACTATATTACAGGATATCAATCTTTTGTACACTGATCATTCAACCATCAATTTCTTAATGAACAAACCTGTAAAAAATCCTAGAGTTACACGATGGCTCTTATTATTACAAGAGTTTAATATCAACATTATTGATAGACTTGGTAAAGATAATCTTGTGGTTGATTTCTTATCTAGAATGATTCATCTGGGAGATAATGCACCAGTAGAAGATAACTTTCCTGATGAAAATTTATTTGCTATTTCTACATTCACTCTGTGGTATGTAGATGTCGCTAATTATCTTGTGACAGGGAAGATGCCTTATAAATTGTCTCCTAGAGAAAAACAAAAAGTAATTCAACTAAGTGAAAATTACATGTGGCACGACGATTGCCTCTACAAAATAGGACTAGATTTGGTGATCAGGAGATGTGTAAGGGAAGATGAAATTCATGATATTTTGCAAGCCTTCCATGATGTTCCTTGTGGAGGACACTTCGCAGACAAGAGGAACGCTTACAAAGTTATGCAATCCGGTTACTACTCGCCCCATATTTTCAGAGATGCTAAAACCTATGTATCCAATTGTGATGAATGCCAACAAATGGGTAAGCCTAATACACAAGACCAAATGCCACTTCAAGCCCAAGTATTCATTGAACCATTCGAGAAATGGGCATTAGATTTTGTAGGGCCCATTAACCCTGCATCTAAAAAGAAAAAGTATATACTTGTATGCACTGACTACGTGACTAAATGGGTTGAAGCAAAAGCTTTACCAGCTGCAAGTGAACAATCAGTGGTAGATTTCCTTTTTAATGATATCTTTACTAGATTTGGTGTACCGCGAGAAATTGTGACTGATCATGGAACTCAATTTACCTCTCATCTAGTCAAAGTTGTTACAGAATAGTACCAAATCAAACACGGGAAATCTACACCCTACCATCCACAGGAAAATGGACAAGTAGAATCTACCAACAAAGTTATTGAGTCCATTCTTACCAAAACAGTACAGTTGCACCATAAGGATTGGGCTGACAAATTATTAGAATCCTTATGGGCTTATAGAATCACCTAGAGGAATACAACATGACATACACCCTATGAGTTGGTGTATGGGAAGCAGGTGCTTCTTCCCATAGAATTCTAGATCAAAACCTTCAAGACTGCAGTACAAGTTGGCATGAACTTGGATGAATCCCAACAACAAAGACTCTTGCAGCTTAATGAATTGGATGAAACCAGGTAGGAATCACTTCAAAGAACTACCCTCATTCAAGAACAAAGAACAAAATGGCATGACAAGTATCTCAAAAAGAAAACATTTCAACAAGGAGATTGGGCCCTATTGTATGACAACAGATTCAAGAACTTCAAAGGTAAGTTAACCACCCGTTGGATGGGACCTTACGAAATTGACACTATCTACGATAATGGTTCAATCAGTATAAAGACAATTGATGAACAACATACACCACTACTTGTGAATGGTCATTGGTTGCGAGTTTACAACAAACCTCTGTCAAAAGAAGAATTCCTGACTCGTATACTGTAGAATTCAGATATGTAGATGATCAGTAAGGAAGGAGAACCTCCTACTAATCCACATTGATTGATTGGTTTATTTGAAATTTTTGTACATAGGTGTGGATCGAATTTTGTTAATAAGCTAAAGGTAACAAGAGATTCTTACCCCCTTTTGTTTTACTTTCACAATTTATTTTCTTTTTTTTGTAAGTAAATTTCTATAATTTATTTGATCCTTCATGGAATTGCTAAACATCAGTTTGTAGGCATCAACAATATTATGTTCTTCTCCGGTACCAGAAATCTTGTTCTGGTCCGACACCAGTAGTCCGATACCACCAGTTCGATACCAGTCCAGTACCAAAAGTTTGTCCTTCTACAGTACTATCAAGACATATTACCTAATTGACAAAGCATACTATGCATACTTCAAAATATTATGTCAATTGATCTGAAGTATGAAGCCATGCAAACAACCACTTAAGCTGGAACCAAGAAGTCGAATGCAGTATCAAATGACAGCCCTTGTGAAGCAATAATTTCTTTTGGCTCTGTTGATAACTAAAGGGAATTATTTTAATTTATTTTGGTTCTGTTGCTAAGAAGTATTTTAATTTCTTTTGGTTCTGTTGCTTAAAAATAAAATAAAAGAGGGACACAATCCTTACCTATGATTTCTCAAAGAACCCTAATTCGCTTCAAAGACTAGAAGTTGCCTTTACCCAGTATTTCAGCATGATTTAATGGAAAAAAATATATTATCCTATAAGTAACTATCTCACCCTAGCCAAACTTCAATAGTAGTCATTGGATTATCTTATTAAAGAGTAACATATGAGTATGTGAACACTCTCTACCATGGGCACACTACCAAAACTTTTATGGAAGAGGATGTACCAGTACCCTAAGGAAACTTTAGGTCATTCTCTTATGGACAACTTCAGACAAAATTATACATCAGGATCACTCTAAAGAGATAATGTGCATAAAAGTTTATTTTTCCTTCAGACAAATCTTTAAAAGACATACAAAAGAAGAGTATATGCCTTCCAACCCAATACCATCCCAGCCTGTAAAAAGGTTTTTAGACGAGCCTCCCCTGTCACCGTGAAAAACACTCTTTAATAAAAATCAAAATAGGTGACTATGGACAAGAAGCCTCTAATGGAAAAAGGGTTTAAGAGACTAACCCGCCAGGATACTGAATAGGTCTGCTGGCAGCGGGTACCGGTTTGTGGTATGACTAGGCAAACCCATCAGGGTATTGAACATGCCTGTTGGCAATGGAGCATTCTTCCTGGGGAAGGCACCTCTCACTAATTATCACAACTACCCCACCGGAGTACTGAACAGGCTTGTTGGCAGTGGGTTCTGGTTGAGAAATGTCTCATTTATACTTGTCTGATTGAAAATTTCACTTTTGTCATCCAAAACAAAAAGAGCAAAGATCACTATTGACTTTCATGAGATACAAACTCCAGATTAATCAGCAACATAATTACTTCAAGCAAATGTCCATTTGAGAATCACCCTAAGTCAACTTATCGGTCTGACATCTAAAGCCTACATTACCTAAGAAGGAAACTTCCTAAGAGTGGAGCACTAACTAGGGAGTCTAATCTACTTATACTATGAAATTTATCTATAAACATCCAATGATAGTAAATCTCTGAAGCAAGTTAGGTGGGATCTGTTCTTCTGACAAACATATAAATATTCCATGTTTCACTGTTGAATGCTACCTTTCTCATTAATCCATCAAAAGAAGGGAAATTTCAGTTTTTAGGTATTAGATCATATGCTAGGTGATAAATGTACTTCTGGAATTTGATTGGTTTTATTTTCTCTTATCATCTTTTCTCCATTATGATATAAAATGTTGAATCTTCTTGCATACAGATATACAACATCTTTGGCATGGGGGAAGGTCAAAGATCCCCTTCGGAACTCTTTTTCAGACTCACATGATCACCCTGCAGAACCAAATACAAAAGAAGATAAGCACCGAATAAAAGAAGTACATGATATTCCCATACCAAGTTTTCAAGAAACTTCAGTCTAAAGGGATGAATTATGACAATTTACAAGCAGTCACACATGCTATGGGTATTAATCATACAGAGGTAAAAGAAAAGGTAACATGGTATTTATTTTCCTATGCTCATAAAACTACAATAAGTATGAAAATATATACTAGATATTATGACCTTAGTATTAAACCCATGCACCTATCCCTCATACCCATATGCCTAAACTTAATCAATCCTCTCATAGCTCTTGAACATGGTTAAGGGAAAAATCATATCAAAATATGAAGCATGTATAGCAATGATAAGCCACGAATATATTTTGTCCTTAAGCAATTCACAAACCTATCTTATGTCATGAACCATGACCCAACATCAAATTCACCACCCGAAAGTCCAATCACCTATCCCAAAATGATGCCTTGAACACCCAACGTCTTGTCCTCGTCATTACAGTAATAGGTAGAAATGAAATGGCTTATCTGGTCATAATTTTTCCTTACGACATCCTTACTTAAACTTACCATTCACATTATCAACACCATCACCATATTCCCCCTTGTAGTGAGCTTTCTCCAGTCCTGAGCCTACTCCTTTCCGGTACCAAACCCTTACCCTCATCAATTGACCAAACCCTTGTGCTACATCCCGATCCTTTTCTCACAACTTATAACGATGGTCGTTAGTAGACACGAACCAGTCTTCCAAATTTATAGGGAAACCGAGGAGTTCCAATTATGTCAAGAAAAATATGCTAGATCGGGATGGATGCCATTTCTGGAAAAAATCATAGGCTAGCACGAGAAGATATCTCACGAATTTATTCAGAGTTACGATGGAGAGATTTCACATATAGGAAATCTACAACTAACAATCAATGAAGCAACCTTAAGGGAGGTCACGAGACTACCTAACAGAGGATCCAAATACATCAAAGGTGTAGGAATCAACAAAGAAATGTGCCAATGATTCTTGAAAGAAGATCAACAACACCCTGACTGGAAAAAGGGGATCCCTAGGAACTACATCAAGGAAGAGTAACATCCAATGATTACTAGTCTTCAACGATTCGTCACTTGTGAGGGCAGGTATGATGTGACCTTCATATATCATCTTAGGCTTCTATTACATTTTGAAGGAGGCACTAAAATTGATTTCCCATATTTTCTATGGATGAGTTTGAACAAAATGGTAAGAGGTGTTAAATCCATCTCCAAAACAGAGAAGACTAGCATTTACCATCAAGGTCTCATTAAAATGCTAGTTTTACATGAACTTAGGAAATAGAGGATTAGTTGGAAAACCCTTATCACTCAACACCTTCCCACAGAAAACAAACCTGTGGAGGAAACCCAGCATGCTCTAAAGAAAACTAAGGAACCTCAACAACAAAAGGGCAATAAGGATAAGACAACTCCACCATCATCTAGGGCAGTGAGCCAACATGAAAAAAAAGGGTCCTTTTCCACAGTCAATAAAACTTTAAAAATCTCCGAATCAAAAGGTAAAAACAAATTAGTAGAGGAGACTTCAATTATGGAAGTTGAGAAAGAGGGCCATCAGACAAAAATGATGAAGAAAGGGAAGCATAGCTCAGAAACTAAAAGTAAACAGTCTATGGCACAATCCCCTGTCACCATTTCACAATTAGAAAAGAAGAAAAAGAAGCTTGTGAGCACCCCTGATCCGGTACCTCCTTGTAAAAGAACCATGAGGAGCATGGCAAATAAGGGAAAAACAATAGTCAGTCCTCATACATAGGAAGATCCAATCGATCTTACCTCCCTTTCTGAGGATTTATCAGTCCAAGATGACATCCCTAGTTTGACCGAGGAGCAAGCCACTATTACTTTATGTGGGATGAGGGAGGAGGTCGAGGAAAGGGAGTGCATCTAGCCAGTAATGATGGAGTCAACAAAGACCTTGACAAAAGAACAAATGAAGAAAAAGATTGGGGAATTTCAAAAACAAAATCAGGAACTCAAACAAGAAGTGAAGGAATACCAACTCTTGGACAGGTATATCAAAAAGGAAAATGAGCAATTGAAAGAAACCAACCAACAACTTCAAGATGACCATGAAGATACTTATAACAAGCTCAAGAAGGTATTACGACTCCTACAATACGTTAGGGTCATCAAAAGGGAGCTAAAAGAAGAGGCTTCAACCATCAACATCATTGACCCACCAAAGTAAAGAACACGGTCTCAAGTTTTGAAACATTTTGGGTTTGTTTTCAGTTGCATGAGGACATGTAATGATTTTGGCATGGGGGAATTTTGAGACCCAAAATTGACATCCCCATTACCCTATTATACTCTTCATCTATACCTTTTTGGCCTACCTAAAGCTTGGGTGAATGACAAGAACGCTACCATTAGCCAGTGATAAGGTCATAAGGTAAAGTATGGTTAATTCATGCATTTTGTGGTTTATTGAAGTTAAGGAATTAAATATTTCATGTACTAATGCTTCAATTTACCATGTATAATCTTTGACCTCTAGATATTCAGCCTTCCTGTACCAGCTTAGTTATCTGGTACTTGTGCACCAAGACTTCCACTATCTGAATCCGGTACCAAACACATCCGGTACTAAAATCTCGCCTGTTGCGATCCGGTACCAACAGTCGTGGACTGTTGTGATCCGGTACCATCTACCTGTCACGATCCAGTACCAATATAGAGAACCAAATGTACCAAGTTTAGCTCCAGATCGCCCAAGACAATTGGTGGATGTTTATTTGCTTTAGCAAGACTATGTTAGAATAGTTTGTTGATTGCCTCATCCTCATATACTTCGTGTCATGAGGATGAAGCTAAAAGATGTAACTGAATAATTAAATTTAAACATTTGACTGATTTGCAAATCATTTCACCTCCTTTTGTTTCACGACTAAGACTATTAAATAGTCGTGGCAAGGATGGTGGAAGTATAGGAGAGTTAGCATATTACCAGCATGTGAAACAGCATATGATATTGCAGGACATATTCTGAGTGAAGACTAATAGAAGAACGTCATTTATCTCCATGTCTTGATTGTCTATGATTAAATATGAGTTGAGTTGTTAACAAAAGCTTGATGTTATGTTTTGAGATTTGAGTGAGAGTAATGTGTGGGTTGAAGACAAGCTTACTGTAGACTTCAGTAGCTGACCTGTTGAAGCGGCAAGGGCCCACTGCCCAACAAAGGTCAGCATATTCGTAGATTAGCATTAGAATTTGTTTTCAGTAGTGTAAACATTAAATCAGTTGAAGCTTTAACTCTATTAGATGATAGAAGTACATCTTAGACTAGGATTTCCATCATATAATTGTTTAGAGATCTTTACTTGCTTTGTTTTTGCATATGCTCTATTTTTATGAATTTGGTTTTTAGACATGAATGTTGGCAGCAATGGTCAAACATATTTGAAGGAGAACTATTGAAGTCCACAACAGCTCATTGTGAACCACAACATACTCGGTATATTGACTATTGAACTACCCATGCTATGTCTTGATGATTGATGTGTGATTTCCCTTTCAGAAGTGTGGATTGCATAGTTAGTTGTCTGGGTCAGATAGCAAAGTTGATCTGTCAAACCAACTCCATATCATACTTGCATGTGCCATAATGGAGTGGATAGCCTCTCTGTGAAAGACAACCAAAGTGCATTGCAGTTTTCTATTTTGATTTTTTCCAGCATGCATAATCTAGTTTAATTCTATACTCGTGACATTAGAAATTACCTTTCTTATTGGTGTCTTGTAACTATGTTGATTACAAATCCCGGATTGATAATTAATGAGTGAATTATACTAAACATATAAGTATCACAACAACTACCATCATGTTCACATCGAAGCAACGGATGTCTGGAAGACAACCTTCAAGTCTAAGGAAGGTCTCTACGAATGGACAGTCAAGCCCTTTGGATTAACAAATGCACCAGCCGCTTTCATGAGGTTGATGGATGATGTATTCAGACCCTTCACCAACTCCTCTGTGGTAGTATATTTGTATGACATTCTCATCTTCAATAAAATGTGTAAGGAGTAACAACGAGCATTTGAAGATCTGAAACATTGTTTGTGCTCAGCTCCCACACTCTCCTTGCCCAATCTGCAACAACCATTTGAGATTGAGACTGATGCATATGACTATACTGTGGGTGCAATTCTCACTCAACATAGGCATCCGGTGGCATTAGTGAGACACTCTCTGATGTTGTCTGTAAATACCCCACCTATGACAAGGAAATATATTCCATTGTACAAGCATGTCGTTAATGGAAACATTACATTCTAGGGACAAAGATGATCATACACACTGATCACAAGCCTCTGCAGTTCATACAGACACAGGGGAAATTGCAGAATGACCACCATCAGAAGTGGTCCACCTACTTGCAACAGTTTCATATCAACATCAAGTATAAGACATGTATCTCCAATCATGTCGTTGACTACCTCAGTCGACCTCCTGTGGCTGCACTTACCACTGTGCTCCATTCCTGTGGACATGAAACATCGGAGTGGTGCCAAATTTACCAACAAGATCTGAACTTTGCCACCACATATCATCTCTTGGCTATAGGCGCCACTGTCACTGATTTTCACATTCAGGATGGACTCTTATGCCACCTGGGTCATCTTTGTGTTCCTACAAGCGAGCGTGCAAAGTTGATTTGGGAATCCCACTACAGTCGGGTGGCAGGACATTTTGGCGTAGAGAAAATTGTGGTCATCCTTGAGAAACATTTTTATTGGCCAAAACTTTGACTGGACGTCAACAAGTATATTAGATCTTGCACTGCCTACGCCATTGCCAAGTCGGCCATCAAGAAGCAAGGATTATACACCCCTCTACCTATTCCTGAGAAGTTGTGGGAGTCCATCTCCATGGATTACATGTCTAGTTTGTCGACCACCAAGCACAAAAATGACTGCATGTTTGTGGTCATTGATCGGTTTTCAAAGATGGCCATCCTCACAGCCTGTAAGAAGACTACCATAGTGGTCGATACTGTCAATATCTTCTTCAAACGAGTTTGGGTGCGCTTTGGGATACCACAAACCATAATCTCTAACTGAGAAAGCAGGTTCCTCAGCACCTTTTGGTCAAATCTTTGGTCTCTGTTGGACACCAAGCTCACAAAATCCACCTCTTTCCACCCCCAAACCGATGGCCAAACCAAGTTCATCAATCAAATTATTGTGCACATTTGATGCATGTACAACTCTAAGCATCCCCATACATGGGACGAGAGTCTCCCATATTTCCAACAAAGTTACAACAAAGATCTCCATAGTTCCACCGGCCATAGCCCATTTCAGGTGGGTCTGAGATTCCAACCCTTGGGACCCATTGATGTTGCACTTCCTCTTACCACCACACGGATACAATCTTCCCCTTATTAGTCTGCAGTCAACAAAGACACCAAATTCATTGAGCAGATTCAACACATCCGCCAACAGGTCCAGGATCTTTTGTAGAAATCCAATGCTAAGTACAAGCAGCTCCATGATAAACACAGGGTAACACACCAGTTTTAGGTTGGCAACAAAGTCTGGTTACATTTGCAGAAGGAGTGTCTCAACGGGCCCCATCAGAAGTTTTGGCCACTTCAGTATGGGCCTTATTCTATCACCAAGGTTGTGGGTAGAAATGCGTTTGAGCTCAACACTCCACCCTTCCTTGGTATGCATCCAATATTCAATGTGAACCTCCTTCATCTATGCTCGACGAACAGCTGACACCAATAGAGCTCAAACCTGACTACATGGAACAATCATCCACCGATCAGATAGTGGACACACAGGTCAAGGGCACTCGTCAACAACATATCCAACTTTATTGGGTTATCGAGGCAAGGCAACTCCTACACCAAGGAAAGTTCCTCACCCGAGGCCAAATCCAACATAAGTTTCCTCACCTAATGAGGGAACTCAACGCAATGTAGACCATTGCTTCCTAAAGGGGGATGATTGATCCATATGGATATTGGTGGCCACCCACCTATTCCAACTAGCTCCTCGTGTCCATTTTTTGTTCATCATGTCTTTCTATACTTCTTTATAATTGTGAGTTTTACACTTTTGGGGCTATCTGAATCCTCACACATTCTCCAGGTAGATATGGGTGGCCTCTCGCCTAATCCAACTAGCCTATTTTGTATGTTTTCATATCAACACATCTTGTTGTAATTTCAAGGTTGTTTTGAGGCCCTAAACATTGTTTTTTTGACTCTCCACAGTTAGAATGTAGACTGAGTTAGACTTTGACAGCGAAATGTGTATTTCTATGAAATACCTTTCCAACGAGCTATCACGCGCCTAAAACAGAGGTCGTATGCAAAAGTTATGACTCTAGGAAGTTGAGGTACCAAATTACAGCAACTTACCCATAGGGCCCACATGACTTTTGGTGTTTCACCTTCTAGGGTTAGGTTTTTGGATGTCTAGGATTTTGGAATTCATGACTAATATGAAAAAGGCCTATGGAGCCTCATTGTAATCCATTCTTTTCAGATGGATGCGTGTAGCAACCACATCTCTTCTCATAGATAACTACCACCATTCGAGCAAGTTTCAGTTATGCAGTTTTACAGTTTCATCCTATTTCATTATTCAATAGAAGATATTGTTCACTGAATATTTGTGTTATTCTTACTATCTCTGTGTTTGTGGTATTCAGTCTATAATCAGTTCATTCTGCTCCTAAATCCGGATCATACTCTCACATGGATGGGATGGAATAGGAAGTGGTGAGTATAGCCCCAATTTTCTATTAGTGGGCTTACAAGTAGAACAAATCACACACCCCTGTACATATTTAGTTACAATTGGTTTCATATGAGTCCAGTAACTAAAACTTTGCAGATGAGCCATAGTTTTTCCTACCCCAAAATTCCTAGACATAAGAGAAGTGTGAGCTTCTCGTATTACATGGACTCGTTCACTTGTAGGAATATAAAGCTTTCCAAGATGGTAGAGTAGTTTTCCCTGCAAACAATAGTTCTCTACCTGTGCACCATGGGTTAACTTCTCAAATACCTCTTTAAAATATTCATCAAGAACATATTGTTCCACATAGATATCATGATATAAAGAAACATTATTCAAAATAATAGAAGCAACAATAGGAGGTCTAGAAAGCATATCAGCTACCTTTTTACTTGTACCCTTCTTGTACTTGATCACCAAATGAAATTGTTGAAGTAAACCCATCCATCTGTAATGCCGAGATTGATGCATCTTGGTTTGTGATTGGAGATACTGTAAGGGCTGGTGATATGTATGTATGATTGTTTCATTCCCTAACAAGTAGTGCTTCCATTTCTTTACACTTTGAACTAATGCATACAACTCTTTATCATATGTAGGATAGTTAACAACAACTTGGTTAAAAGTTTCAGAGTGGTAACATATAGGCTTACGATATTGCATCAATACTACACTGATGGCATATTCGTTGGCATCTGTCTCGATCTCAAAAGGTTGTTGAAGATTTGACACTGCTAATACTGGTGCGGTACTGATATTTTCCTTCAAAGTGTCGAAGGCATTTTATTGTTTTCCTCCCCACTGAAAAGTTTTGTTCACACTAGTTAAGGCATGAAAAGGAGCTACAATAAATGAAAAGTTTGAAATGAATCTCCTCCAGTACTGGACTGCACCTAAGAATTTTCATACTTCGGTTACACTTTTTGGCTCAGGGCAATTTACAATTACATCAATCTTGGAAGGATCAATTTTCAATAGTCCTCCTCCTGCAATATGACCTAAGTACACAAGTGTAGTCTTGCCAAATTCACATTTGGACAATTTTACATACAAATTTTCCCTTTGCAAAGTATATAATACTTTCTTTACATGCCTTACATGTTCATCCCAATTCCCACTAAATATAAGAATGTCGTCTAAATATACAATTATAAAATCATCTACAAATGGCTTGAATACATCATTCATCACACGCATGAAGGTTGTCGTAGCATTAAAAATACAAAACAACATAACTAACCACTCAAACAATCCCTGTTTGGTTTTAAAGGCAGTTTTCCATGCATCTTGTTCTGCAACCCTGATCCGATGGTATCCATTGCACAAATCCAACTTAGTCAAATAAAAAACATTTTTTAATTGATCAAGTAAAGCATATATACGAGGAGGAGGGTATCAATTTTTCATCATGATTTTGTTTAAGGATCGATAATAGACACACATTCGCCATGTTCCATCTTTCTTTGGCACCATCATGATTGAAGAACCACAAGGAGATGAACTGGGCCTGATGACCCCTTGATCCAATAATGCTTGTACCTGCTTTTTGATCTCTTTCATCTCTACAACTGACATCTTGTACATGCCCACATTAGGAAGAGGAGAATAATGTTGAAGATTTATTTCATGTTGGATTTCCCTCTTAGGAGGTAATCCATATGGTTTATGAAAAATATCATCATACTTAGAAACAATATCAATTAATTTTTTCTTATGAGAAGGATCGCATCCTTGGAAGGCGTCGGATGTTCTGACATCCTTTTCCCTTACAACCATGAGTACATATCTCTTATTAGTGTCTATGAGTCTCTTCATTTTCCCTACAATAACAAGTGTGGTGTTTACCCTCATACTGTGGGATCTAACAATATATGCCACTCCCCCTTTAGTAAGGTGATATTTGTTCTCATGACTAAAGAAGATTGATTTCCTATCATAAAGACAAGGACTCCCTAGCACTATGCCACATATATCAAGTGATACAACATCCAAATCCACTTCATCAATCAACTTTGTAGCAATATAAAATTTGACCCTACATTTCTTGGTGACATTAAGTTTTTCTTTATCACATACCCAACCAAGAGGATAAGGATTTGGATGTGGTTTAGTTTCAAGACCCATCTATTTGACAAGTGCTTCAGATATCAAGTTTACTTGGGAACTCGGATCAAATAATGTATCTATCTTAGTGTGCTTAGATACAACCCTTATGTGAAATAATTCATTCCTCTTTCCTTCATCATCATGATATTCATTATTGGAATTTAAACTAGCATGAAGGGAATATTTACCTTGTACTCCAACTGTTGTGATCTTTTCTTCGTCTTCCGAATCGAAACCAAGATCTTGTTTCATTGTAGCAATGATCTTTGTCTTCCCCATTCCATCGAACTATTTCGGTCTTTTTTCTGGACGTAATTTCCAACGGTGTTCATCATCATGACCATTCTTATTGCAAGAGTGCAAGATGGCTTTCCTTCTTCCCTCTTTACAATGGCGATCTTTTTGTCCTTCCTTTTAAACTTTTTAAACTTCTTATGTGGGAAATTGGAAGGTTTTTATGTGGGATCTTCTTGAACATGCTTTCCCTTGTTCTCAAGGTGAGTGGCTTGCACACAAACTTCGTCAACACTGGTGGGGTTAAACAATAGTAAAGTATGACGAATATAACTGTGAAGTGCGCCAATATACTTCATTAAAGTTTCAAAAGAATCTAAAAGAATGTTTAATGCAAGATCTTTCTTCCTAAATTCTTCTATGAAACTTTGTACAGTTTGACCTTTACTTTGTCTTAAATTTTTCCATTCCATCATTGTTTTATGTAAATAACCTAATGGATCAAATTGTTTCCTTATTACTAATTTAAATTCCGACCATGAGGAAAGAAGATTACCACACTTACTTATGTCCCGAAGTTTTCTCTCCCACCATACGAGAGCAGTTTCTTCCAACTGAAGAGAGGCCAATTGCACTTTAACTTCCTCTTCATCAATCTGTTGAACACGACAATATACTTCAACCTGTCAGATCCAATTATCTATCTTTTCAGAATTAACATCTCCATTAAACATATGTAAAGCAAATTTTACATCAAGCTTTAATAATGGTTTCTTAAAAGAATCTTTATGGCTAGAATGATGAGAATGATCGAAGGAAGAAGAGCTAGAACTCAATGGTGAAGATGGAGGCTCGGGAGGGTCTCCTCCAGTGTCTTGATTCACTAAAGCATTATCATCTTCTTGTGCTTCCTTTTTCTTCCCTTTCTTCTTCATTCTCTTCTCGTAGTCTCCATACATTCGCTCGACCATTTCTGACATGCAATAGAAGACCATATGTAATATTTTCTCCTATTCATCATGCTTGTCCTCTTCGGCCATTTTCTTCCTTCAGGATGCGAGACCAATTTATGGGTTGAAATTCTTAAGTGTTCCTTCACCCTGTTTATGCTTGGACCTAGTAAGCATTCATACTCAACAATTCAAGTCAAAGATGACTACTTTGATACCAACATGATCTAGGATCTTTTCATCGATGTGACTTATTACAGAATTGTATTAAATGAGCATAAAATGAAGTGCCCCATAAAGAAGGAATAGTTCAATAATGAAGAAAAAAATGCATCAGATCTGAACACAAAAAACTTTATAACAGAGTTCGTCCCTGGTGGAATATGTCTCTGGGTCCTACTCTCAAATGGGTAAGCCTTTTTATTAACTCAGCAAAATAATTTGGAAAAATACATAAGTATACCTCATTCTGGAGTTAAGTTGCAGAATATTTTCTCAGATCAGAAAAAAAAACAACACCATTGAATTCGTGGCATCGAATTACCAAAAAATGACTATCTCCATGCCTTGATATGTGTCTGTCACTTTTAGGACCAAGAGGATTTTTTTTCTCGGTTTTCATGCCTGCACCTGCAATAAATTAATGGGAAAACATCTTATTTTCTGTGCCTCCATCTGTATGGTCATGCACCCTGATCTGACCCCCGTGCACTAGAAAAAACCATTTTTTAAATAAAAATTGGGGTGGGTTTAACAACGAGGTCATTTGGCCAGTTGGTTGGCGGATTAATTCAAAACACTTTGTAAAGGGGGGAGGTCCAGGGGTCAAACCTGCGGGCCTCCCTGATTGGGTGTATTGTTTTAACCATAGTGCTAACTCTGGCGATGTTGTTGGCGGATCGACTACGTTTGGCTACAAGTGGGATATGCCACCAAATCTGGTAGAACCGTCGCCAGATTTGGCAATCCTATATATATATATATATATAACAATTCAGTTTTCGACCCTCCTTGCTTGTTTGTCTACTGCAATGTGGTAGCCCATGACTGGGCCACATGGCGACCTTTCATTAGGCCACGTCACCACCTCTGCACCGTCATCTTGTCACATCACCTGCCAGGTGGCTGTACGTTCTGCCACATGACTATACAGACTACCACGTGGCACTTTCTCATTGGTCCACGAACTGACCAAAAAAGTCCAAAATCGAGTGACGAGTGGCAGCCTCTGGTGTTTCCACGTCATCATGCTGACGTCAACATGACATGTGTCTCCCTCTGTGTGTGCCACGTACTTTGTACGGACGTTGACGCCATTCATACTAATGCTGATGTCAGCAGTATGGATGTTGACTCATCCATGTTGATTGGGCTAGGTTGATCAAAAATTTGACCACAAATATATTTTGATCCATAACTCCATTTGATGAGTCGTTTACATCGTTGGAAAGTTTGCGACACTCTCTTCGCAATGATGCCAAATTCACTTAGTTTTGTGGACTTTGAATTTTTTCCCTTTCTCTCTCTACTAAGGCCATTCTAAGCTTCCTGAGGTGCTTCTGCGAATTCTGAGTTATCCTTAGTATTATCTAGATCCTTTTTGGATCAATTAACAAAGTCCAAGATCCCAAGTTGATCCTCACAAAACAACAGTTCGATGAGTAGATTGAGATTTTTAAATGATTTTTAATTGAAAAAATCTATGGCATAACTGTGTATGATGAGAACGCAATAGATAATTGGGTAGTGGAATACTCTGTAATAAATATGGGTATTGAAGAAGTACTACATGCAATTTCCATTGATCTCCGAGACTTGGAGGGTGAGTTGTTCAATATTAAAATCCGACATGAAATTAGTGTGGCACCTATGAAAGGTTACATCGAGGAATGATTCAAGAAGGCTATCAACAAAGTGACAAATGAAGGACAAGAAGCATTTGAGATGGTTCTTGTAACCGTTGATGAAAACAATAAAAGGACATCAATGAGCAAATGAAGATATGAGCGACCATCGTAGTAAGCTTGCGTTGATCGCATCCTTCTTTTCTTTATCAAGTCCTTCATCCAGTTATTCCACCTCTTTCACTAAAAAGGTTTAACCGAAGACTTAACTTTTTTTTCTTCTAACCAGGTCTTGTTGATCCTTCCACCGCCCATAGTCTTCTTTCTAAAAGCTTATTTCTTGTATTTATTTGCTTTATGGTCCGCGGGAGCCCCAATCCCAGTATTTAAGACAAACACATTTACATTTTCAGGAGTACCACCTCTATAAAAAAGCAGACTAATTTACATCCTCGTGAGATTGTCGTTTTGTTCCTAACAGATTCAAGCATTAACAAGAAATTACATTCCATACTCCAAAAGGAAAAGGGATATGCAAACTTCATAACTAGTTAAGCATAGAATGCAATAACTAGGCAATCCAGTCATCACCAAAACCCTCCAACCTATGTGAAAACCCAACAAGGTTTAACAATGCTGACGAACTAATCGAAGTAGAAAGGTGGAACAAGCACACCAGAAAAAGGAGCACAACAATGAATTATATTCACAAAAACTTCATCTCCGTAGTTTATTTTTTTTAAATAAAAGAAAATCGAACATCCACAAAAGCCTTATCTGCCTGCTTCATCTTTTTTGGTAAAAAGGCACCAAAAAAGGCGCGAATCTCAGCCTCTGTCCCATCTTTTTAATGAAGAACGTAGAAAAGGACCGCAAATTAAAATAAAAAATTGCATAGTCCAAAAGAGAAACTTAGTCAACACTCTTTAAAGAATCTCCTCCAAAGATGGTATGGTTACGATGGGCAGAATCCTCATTTTCAATTGCAATAATTGTGGCAAAGAGGACCCGCTATCTAACAAACATTTTAGTAATTTAACTGGCAGCTAATTATTGTGTCTCCCTACGAGTATTTTTCCAATCAACATTTCCCGTTCTCTTTCCAAATCTAAGAGACACAGCACCAACATTCTTATTCCTACGAACATTTTAATCATCTAAGCTGCCAGCTTCCAGACAGAACCGACCACTACAGCGCCAGGCAGGAATTTGTATTTAATATTAAATTCAAAGAACAAAAAATTATCTTTTTCTTTCCATTGTCAGAAGCACATGCGCGGGACCGTCGATACAGAGGGCTGGGAGGGCTCTCATCAGAAGGAACTTAAACTTTAAAGGTCTCTCGTCAGAAGGAGCTTCAGCGTCGCGAAAAAGGAGTCGGGGTCGGATTTTGCGGCCCAAATTTGATATCATTCTGAGGTAAATTCATGTTGCTTTACATTATTTAAGGTGAATTTCATGCTGTTTAAGAAGATCGTCAAATTTGCTGTTTGAATGTTGTCTGGATGAATATTTCGTGAGATATTTACCGGATGAATCCATCATTTTGAACATTTTCGTTTGCAAGTTCCAAGAATTATAAAGAAGCGGTGAAATCCTTTACGGCGATCTTTTTAGTCAAATGCGCAGTGTGGTTCTTTTTGGTGCGCTTTTAGGGAAGGAGACTGTATTTTCTTGGCGTTTCAGTGCTTCCCGTGAATAACTCTTGCTGTTTTGGCTTTTCTTTTCTGTTTCGCAGAGAAATTGGGCGAAAAGATCTGTTCCTAGTCAGGACTGCTTCTCCTGTGATCTGCATCATGCTGTCGTGCTTCGCTTGCTCTAAGTTGTTAAATGATGACTCAATGGTTGGCGCAGACGAGGATAGCTCCGGCAGTCAAATATCACCTGACTGCAGGGAGGCCATAAGGAACCTTAGTGCTCAGGTTTGAACTATCTTTTTAGAATTTTATCAAGAAATTAATTTATTTAGTCGTATAAGTTACAGATTAGATCGGTAGTTTCCTTCACGTTCCTTTTTAAGATGGCTTTCCTTGTAAACTTTCCGTCTGTAGATCCTGCCTGCACACTTTCAAAGGAATGTACTGTAAGGCGATCCAATTCTGATTTCTTTTATAACCTTGCAGACAATATTCTAATTTCTTGTTTCTTTTCAAACAATAATGTAGTCTTTCAAGATTGCTTTTACTGTCAAGTTCAATGAATTTTAAGTGATGGTTATACAAGAGCTTACCGTTTGTAGATACAGGATATGACGTTGAAGTTATCCGGAGCACATACGCTTTGCATGGTATCCAACCTTAGCGGCGAGGGACAGCTGCAAAGATGCATAGAATCAGAACCAGGATCTGAAAGCGGAAAGCCGCATGGAGGAAGTTCCAGTTCCACACCGGCCTGGAGCATTATCAGTACTTCAAGTAAAGGTCATGTTCTCGGCGGTATGCGTGCCAATACTTCAAAAAACGGCACGCCAATGCTCCATACCTCGTCAGGACCAGTCGAAACAATGATAGAAGAAGAGGAGTCCAAAGAGAGGATATCACAGATCGAACCAGGAGTCCTCATCACTCTAGTTTCTCTCAAGGGAGGAGGAAATGAGCTTAAGCGGATCAGATTCAGGTAATGAAATCATTTTCATCTTTATAATTCATAAATTCAAGCATATTTCGCTTTAATTTGAAATTATTTACAGGTAAGAATCGGCAGTAGAGCCTTAAAGCTCCACCTTTTCCCTCCAGATCCCTTCATTTCCGGTTCTAAGTTTGTCGTACATAAAATTTTATCTGTTCTTCTATTATTTTAGTTCACACGGGGCTTTCGTTTTGGTTTCATCACGAATTTTCAAGCATCATCTAACATCCCCGTAAATTCGGACCTAGTTTAGTAATTTATTGACTTGCAATCATTTTAAAGCAAAATTTGTAATAGCAATGGTTATGTGTACTGTCCTGGCTGCACATTTGCTATATATTTGGATGGATCAGGGAAGCTGAGCTCTCGTATCCAGAAAGACCCCATTTCCTGAAAGATTTTTCATTCTTTACTGACTTTTAAAATTTTTGTCATTTCAGCCGCGAATTATTCAGCGAATGGCAAGCACAGCGTTGGTGGGCGGAAAATTACGATAAAGTTATGATGCTTTACAATGTCCACGCCCATGCCAAGGATAAGTCTGCTGCAGTTCCCACTCCTCCAAGGTCTGACCAGGACGAGGTACCTAACATTAAATATTATTAAAACATGAATCTTGCCATGTAAACCAAGACAGCTTGTGTGCCGGACTCATATTATGACTATTTTATAATAATATCATCATTTACAGAGAGATTCGAAGACGCAGGAGTCTTCCGAAGCTGGTATCTTCGTGGAGCCGCCGATAAAAAATGGCAGTCGTCTTCGAAGAGGTGTGTACTCATCAAAAACAAGTTCTTGTCGCGATGCGAATCGGTCTAACAACTTGCAGAGTAGAGACCAATCGGACGAGCAAGAGCAAGAGCAAGAGTGGGTGGAAGAAGACGAACTTGGGGTCTACGTTGTCATTCACTGTACCCCTACCGGATCAAGGAAAATTAAGCTCCTCAAATTCAGGTACCTGTGCCTTTATTCCTTCTATTTTCTTTTCACTTCATTCCTTCCTTCTAAATTTTCTTTTCGCTTCTCTCTTACGATCTTTAGTTTGTGAACATTCTCATTTGACTGTGATTATCATAATGCAATCAGCCGCGAGAAGTTCAGTGAGATGCAAGCGAGATTGTGGTGGGAAGAAAATCGCGTAAGAATTCATAAGAAATACATTTAAACAATATGATGGATTTCTAGCGCCTGGGGCAGTCAAAATATTGTGATATTAATCAGTAGTAACGCGATTATTATCATCGTGCGCTGTTCAGCAATAACCCTTGGTTTATTAAATATAATTTGAATTATGAATTTCAACTAGCGGCAGCGGGTGCGTACTGCACCTCCGATCTTTACTTTTTTTTGGATAAACGGCCGGACCATGCTTAGGGTGCGTACTGCGCCTCCGATCTTTACCATTTTTGGATAAACGGCCGGACCATGCTTAGTACGATGTGCATACAGGCTGCCTAATTAGTATGTTAGCGGCGTATGTTTCAAGTTTCAACACAAAATGGTTTCTTGCTTCCTTATGAATTATAAAAGAGACCTTGGCTGTACGTTGTCTCTTTTAGACTCTTTGTTTTACACGTTTTGTCATGTATTGCTGCTTTTCTTAGTTCTTCAAGCGACGCCACAGCAACACTGACACGAGTACAAAACGCATCGTTCATAAAATCTGGGCAAATCTCTCATATGGAATCTTTATGTAAACTCCTCCGTGAAATCTATGTGTCTATTATAACGAGTACAAAAAGCATCGTTCATAAAATCTGGGCAAATCTCTCATATGGAAACTTTATGTAAACACTCCTCCGTGAAATTTATATGTCTATTAAAAAAAATTGTAGAAATTAATTCATTATTTTTTAAATAATATAATTTTTTTTATTTATATAACATTATAAAATATTTTTTATAAAATTAAATTCATTATTATTTTTAAATTAATATAAATTTTATATAATGTTAAAATTAATTTTTTTTGGAAATTTATACCACATTACACTTTATCTTATATATGTATATATCTATATGATGTTTGAGGACTACATCTTGGATTTATATTTATATATTTTTTAGTATAATATAAATATGTTTAATAGTAGGAGTCAATATCCTTTAAACTCATAAAAAGAAGAAATTATAATAAATCTTGAGACTTTTGTTGAAGGGTGGTAATTTTATTAAAACACTATAAGAGTCATGAAAGGAGCCTACTTGCTCTATAAGTTTTTAGGAACAAGGAAATCTTGAGTGATTGCATCATTGCTTATTATTTAGTTTAAAGGGTCTATGATTTTGAGCTTCCTAAGATCAATACAAGCATAGAGCTAAAATGACACTATTCATCAAGACCACCAAGTATGTTATTGATAATATTGATTGTTCACATTATCTCTCAATCATGAAAAAATAGATGTTAGAGTGGATGTTAGAGTATAATCCCTAACACATAAATTTGATCTAATAACAACAATTATGTTACATTCTCCATAACTTGCTTAAGAATCCCACCCAAGGATCCAAAATGTTACAATAAGCATTATGTTGGCAAATATTTAACAGACAGCGCATGCTTGTATACTTGTCATTGATGGCAAGTACAACAGTGAAGATGGCATGAGTACATAAAGTATGTAATAGATGAGCATTATGAGAAGACGTTGCAGAGAAGATTCGAATAAGCTCAGAAGAGATAGTGTAGAGGATTGTTGGCAGATCATCGATGGCAAGATCAGAGTAAGAGGAACAAAGTAAGCTCGGGAGAAGAAGCAACATTTCTGATCGTTGGATCCCATTTACAATTCCTGATGACCGTCAGATCAAGTGTTGATCGGGACTGCTCGGGAGGAGAAGCAACATTTCTGATTGTTGGATCCCATTTACAATTCCTGATGACCGTCAGATCAAGTGTTGATCGGGACTGCTCGGGAGGAGAAGCAACATTTTTTATCGTTGGATCCCATTTACAATTCCCGATGACCGTCAAATCAAGTGTTGATCTGGACCGTTAATCCGACTCCATTTTGGAGTTTCGCGACTTGTGATTTGGAGAGGCAAGAAACATAACCATCGAAATCGCAATATGCGAAATCCCGATTTAATCGCAGCTGTTAGATCAAGGTGTGATTTGGACCGTTGATCCGACTCCATTTCGGAGTTTCGCGACTCGCGACTTGGAGAGGCAAGAAATATAACCATCGAAATCGCGATATGAGAAATCGTGATTTAATCGCAGCCGTCAGATCAAGGTATGATCTTGACCGTTGATCCGATTTCATTTCGGAGTTTCACGAATTGCGACTTGGAGATGCAAGAAACATAACCACAAGAACACCGAAATCGCGATATGCGAAATCGCGATATGATCTGAGCCATTGAATTAAGATAAGATCTAGACCATCGAATCACAGGACAAGTTGCTGACTTGGAGTCAACGAAGCATGGTGTGGAAACTTGCGAGATGCGAAATCGCGATATGATCTGAGCCATTGAATTAAGATCAGATCTGGACTGTCGAATCATAGGACAAGTCGCTGACTTGGAGTCAATGGAGCATGGTGTGGAAACTCACGAGATGCGAGATCGCGATAAGATCTGGACCGTCGGATCTATGGAGATTTCAACCGTCGATCAAACTCAATGAAGTTTATAAACTTGCGAAATATGAAGCGCCTTTTGGCACAGCCTATGGTCACCGCCGGTGGTCACGAGAAGGGAAGGAGTCAGTTTAGATAAGCTCCATTTTGGGGTTTTTGGGGATCGCGACTTGGAGAGTCGAGATGCCTCATCTCCAGATTCACGAAATGCGAATTCGCGAAAAACACTTTATGCATAAGCACTTGGTCATGGCCTTGGTCATATAGAGGAAGGAGCTAGCGCAGAAAATCTCAGTATCGAAGTTTTGAAGATCGCAATATGAAGTGTCGAGACACTTGGCCATAGGAATGTCGAAATGCCGAAACCCGATTTAAAGGCAAGATTAATAAAGTTCATCCAACGGTGCAGATAAACTTGAATATGATCGTAGGGCTACTGCTCTCTCTCACAGTTAATTCATCAGTTATGAATCTATTAGCGAAACTTATTCATGATTCCTGATCGATTGGCGTTTCAGTTGCTTAGACGGTTTTTCTTTTGCCTCAGAAGTTTCGAAGGGTAACTGCTGTGGGAGTGGTGTATAAAAGAAAAAGATACAGACTGTACGTCATTTGTTGTTCTGGACGAAAAATGAATTAAACTGTAAGAAAGGGAAAATCACATGATGCGCAGTGTGAGACTGAAAATATGCGCAGTGTGAGACTGAAAATGTGCGCAGTGTGATATAAAACTCAGAGAAGAGTTACAGATGAGGAAAATATTTGAAACAGAGCAGAATGATAGAACAAGTTGAAGCAGAGCAGAATTGCAGAATAGACAAAGGAAGAGAAGAATTGCATAACAGTTAGAAGAAGACCAGATTTACAGAACATAGAAGAAGTGGTAAGAATCGATTTATCTGTGTAGTTGTCTGTTTATTTATTCATTCATATTCCAGTGTGGTTGGGAGGTGCTAGGGAGGACTGTTTTCCTCAGAGGTTCAAGTGGGAGCTTGAACACAGGGAGTTGTAGCTTCCATCTGGTTGCATCCAGAGAAACTAGGGTGGCAGGGTGGTGCAAGGGAGAACAAGTGTTCTTTGTTATACAGGTTGGAGCCTGTGTAACTGGAAGTTGGTGCTTCCATCCAATTGGTGCTGGAACATTAGGGGAGTTGGTGCTTCTTTCTAGTGGGTGCTAGAGAAACAAGAGAGTCAGTGCTCTCAAACAAGTTTCATCTTGTAAAACAGAGGTAACAACCTCACATTGAGTTGGTGCTCAATTATAGATGATGTACAAAACTTAAAAGACTGCCTATCATTTCGAAGAAGAAGAGGTTTTCTCCCTTTATGGGTTTCCTCGTGAAAATCTGTCTCTGTGTACACCTTATGTGTGACTGATGCTCATTACTTTTATTTTCCATATGCTATATAATGTTGGTGATCACTTGAAGAAAGATTAAGAATGTATTAATAGACTTAAAATTATTTAAGCACAATAACAACTGATTCACCCCCCCCCTCTCAGTTGTCTTAGTAATTTCAAGAATTGGTATCAGAGCGGGTTCCTTTTATTCAAAGGTAGATCTGTAAGCTTAAACATGACAAGTCATGAAGGGACTTCAGCCTCTAATCCCCCTCTGTTTGATGGAACAAATTTTTCCTTCTGGAAGATTAGAAGGAGAACATACTTAATGGCCTTGGGTGTTGATGTTTGGGATGTAGTAGAGACTGGATATACAAAGCTTGTTGTGATAGCCTCCAAGGACAATAAGTTAGAGTTTAGTTTTAATGCTAAGGGAATGAATGCTATCTTGAATGGACTTGCTAAAGTTGAGTTTGTAAAGGTGATGCATCTTGAAACTGCCAAAGCAATGTGGGATAAACTTATTAGCAGTTATGAAGGAAATGAG
>ML777005.1:800915-861911 GCA_009831015.1 Picea engelmannii
TTGATCAAATTGAAAAGAACAATACTTGGGAGCTTGTCCCTAGACCTGAAGATAAGAATGTAATAGGTTCCAAATGGGTGTTCAAGAATAAAATGAATGAAAAAGGGCAAGTTGTTAGAAATAAAGCCAGATTGGTCTGTAAATGATATGCACAAGTTGAAGGTCAGTACTTTGATGAAACTTTTGCACCAGTGGCAAGATTGGAAGCTATCAGAATGTTTCTTGCTTATTCATGTCATAAGAACTTTAAAGTTTATCATATGGATGTTAAGTCAACATTTCTAAATGGATATCTAGAAGAAGAAGTATATATGGAGCAACCTGAAGGATTCTCATTGACAGATAATCCTAATCATGTTTGCAAGCTGAAGAAGGCCTTACATGGACTTAAACAAGCACCACGAGCTTGGTATTATAGACTGGACAAATTTCTACAAGACAAAGGGTTCAAGAAAGGTATCGTTGACAACAATCTCTACATTAAGTCTGAAGGTGATAATTTACTAGTTGTTCTGGTTTATGTAGATAATATTATTTTTGGTTGTACTAATGAATCATATGTCCAGTGGTTTGCTAACTCTATGCAAACAGAGTTTGAGATGTCCATGATAGGAGAACTATCATATTTTCTTGGCTTACAAGTAAAACAGAGTTCTGCAGGAATATTTATCTCTCAAGAAAAATATTTGAAAGAGATGTTAAAGAAATTTCAGATGGAGGATTCCTCTCCTGTTAGTACACATATGGTGGTTGGTTGCAAGCTGAGTAAAGATGATATCTCATCTGATGTTGATCAAAGGTCATATCGCTCTATGATAGGTAGTCTTTTGTACATCACATCATCCCATCCTGATATAATGCAAGCTGTTGGAATGGTAGGTCGTTATCAGTCTGCTCCTAAACAAAGTCATTTGGTAGCTGTCAAAAGGATATTTAAATACTTGAAGGGAACAATGACTTATGGTCTATGGTATCCTAGAAATCAGAATTTCCAGTTAACTGCTTATTCAGATGCAGATTGGGCAAACTGTGTTGATGAGAGAAAAAGCACCAGTGGAGGAGCATTCTTTCTGGGTGACTCATTAGTTACATGGCTTAGTAAAAAGAAAGGATCCATTTCATTATCAACTACAGAGGCAGAACACATTGTTGCTGCTACTTGATGCACACAAATTTTATGGATGATACAAACTCTTGCAGAGTTGAAGGTAACTTACACTGATCCCATTCCAATTCACTGTGATAACACCAGTGCCATTAGTGTCTCCAAGAATCCTGTTCTTCATTCCAAGAATAATCATATTCCAATAAAGTACCATTTTCTCAGAGACCAAGTTACAAACAGAATTGTTCAACTGAATTATATACCTTCTATAGAACAAATTGCAGATATATTTACAAAACCATTAGTAGCAACCCCTTTTGGATATCTTCATCAAAAGTTGGGGGTTATAATTTCTTGTGTCTAATCTGGTCAGGGGGAGTACTTATTGAATATCTGGTGTATTTCCAAGATGCTCATAGTTGACAGGGGGAGCATGTTTCTTCTTTGACATTGATGTCAAAGGGGGAGAAAAGAGTCTGAGAGGAGAGTCTGAATGCATGTGGGTGCTTGCGTTGCCATCAATGCCAAAGGGGGAGAATGTTGGAAAATATTTAATAGACAGCGCATGCTTGTATACTTGTCATTGATGGCAAGTACAATAGTGAAGATGGCATGAGTACAGAAAGTATGTAATAGATGAGCATTATGAGAAGACGTTGCAGAGAAGATTCGAATAAGCTCAGAAGAGATAGTGCAGAGGATTGCTGGTAGATCATCGATGGCAAGATCAGAGTAAGTGGAACAAAGTAAGCTCGGGAGAAGAAGCAACATTTCTGATCGTTGGATCCCATTTACAATTCCCGATGACTGTCAGATCAAGTGTTGATCGGGACTGCTCGGGAGGAGAAGCAACATTTCTGATCGTTGGATCCCATTTACAATTCCCGATGATCGTCAGATCAAGTGTTGATCGGGACTGCTCGGGATGAGAAGCAACATTTTTGATCATTGGATCCCATTTACAATTCCCGATGACCATCAAATCAAGTGTTGATCTGGACCATTGATCCGACTCCATTTCGGAGTTTCGTGACTCGCGATTTGGAGAGGCAAGAAACATAACCATCGAAATCACGATATGCGAAATCACGATTTAATCGCAGCCATCAGATCAAGGTGTGATCTGGACCATTGATCCGACTCCATTTCGGAGTTTTGTGACTCGCGACTTGGAGAGGCAAGAAATATAACCACCGAAATCGCGATATGCGAAATCGCAATTTAATCGCAGCCGTCAGATTAAGGTGTGATCTAGACCGTTGATTCGAATTCATTTCGGAGTTTCGCGAATCGCGATTTGGAGAGACAAGAAACATAACCACAAGAACGCTGAAATCGCGATATGCGAAATCGCGATATGATCTGAGCCATTGAATTAAGATCAAATATAGACCGTCGAATCATAGGAAAAGTCACTGACTTGGAGTCAATGGAGCATGGTGTGGAAACTCGCGAGATGTGAAATCGCGATATGATCTGAGCCATTGAATTAAAATCAAATCTAGATCGTCGAATCATAGGACAAGTCGCTGACTTGGAGTCAATGGAGCATGGTGTGGAAACTCGCGAGATGTGAGATCACGATAAGATCTGGACCATCGGATCTATGGAGATTTCAACCGTCGATTAGACTCAATGAAGTTTATAAACTCGCGAAATATGAAGTGCCTTTTGGCACAGCCTATGGTCACCACCAGTGGTCACGAGAAGGGAAGGAGTCAGTTCAGATAAGCTCCATTTCGGGGTTTTCAGGGATCGCGACTTGGAGAGTCGAGATGCCTCATCTCCAGATTCATGAAATGCAAATTCGTGAAAAGCACTTTATGCATAAGCACTTGGTCATGGCCTTGGTCATATAGAGGAAGGAGTTAGCGCAAAAAAGCTCTGTATCGGAGTTTCAGAGATCGCTATATGAAGTGTCGAGACACTTGGCCACATAAATGCCGAAATGCCGAAACCGGATTTAAAGGCAAGATTAATAAAGTTCATCCAATGGTGTAGATAAACTTGAATATGATCGGAGGGCTACTTCTCTCTCTCACAGTTAATTCATCAGTTATGAATTTGTTAGCAAAACTGATTCATGATTCCTGATCAGTTGGCGTTTCAGTTGCTTAGACGATTTTTCTTTTTCCTTAGAAGATTCGAAGGGTAACCGTTGTGGGAGTGGTGTATAAAAGAAAAATATATAGACTGTACGTCGTTTGTTGTTCTGGACAAAAAAGGAATTAAACTGTAAGAAAGGCAAAATCACAGGATGCGCAGTGTGAGACTAAAAATATGCGCAGTGTGACACTGAAAATGTGCTCAGTGTGATATAAAACTCAGAGAAGAGTAACATATGAGGAAAAGATTTGAAACAGAGCAGAATGACAGAACAAGTTGAAGCAGAGCAAAATTGCAGAACAGACAAAGGAAGAGAAGAATTGCAAAACAGTTAGAAGAAGACCAGATTTACAAAACATAGAAGAAGTGGTAAGAATTGATTTATCTGTGTAGTTGTCTGTTTATTTATTCATTCATATTCCAGGGTGGTTGGGAGGTGTTAGGGAGGACTTTTGTCCTTAGAGGTTCAAGTGGGAGCTTGAACACAGGGAGTTGTAGCTTCCATCTGGTTGCAGCCAAAGAAACCAAGGTGGCAAGGTGGTGCAAGGGAGAACAAGTGTTCTTTGTTATACAGGTTGGAGCCTGTGTAACTGGAAGTTGGCGCTTCCATCCAGTTGGTGCTGGAACATTAGGGGAGTTGGTGCTTCCTTCTAGTGGGTGCTAGAGAAACAATAGAGTTGGTGCTCTCAAACAAGTTGCAGCTTGTAAAACAGAGGTAGCAGCCTCACATTGAGTTGGTGCTCAATTATAGATGATGTACAGAACTTAAAAGACTGCCTATCATTTCGAAGAAGAAGAGGTTTTCTCCCTTTATGGGTTTCCTTGTGAAAATATGTCTCTGTGTATACCTTATGTGCGACTGATGCTCATTACTTTTATTGTCCATATGTTGTACAATGTTGATGATCACTTGAAGAAAGATTAAGAATGTATCAATAGACTTAAAATTGTTTAAGCACAATAACAACTGATTCACCCCCCCCCCTCTCAGTTGTCTTAGTAATTTCAACACATTAATTTTACAAATGGTACATCTCATAGATCTTGGGCTTTGGGTATTTCTCAAAATATTTGACATGAGAAGTATCATCACATTGATATAATGTTGCTAGAAACAATAAGAAGAAAATAAAAGTGTGTGATAGATAAATATGTCTAGATTCGAGAAAGAAAAGAGAATGATCAATCTAGAGAACAAAGAAGTGAGGGTTTGATGATTAATCTAGAGATCAAACTCATGATATGTCTTTACATGGTTAAATCTAGCTAGATGATCAATCCATCGCTCAACATTCTTGTCATTTTTAGTGGAATCAAGAAAAAACACATCTATGGAAATAATGAACTTTTTATTTGCCTCGTTGTAAAGAAAATATGCCTTGGTGATATTTCTGTACCCGAAGAAGATGTACTTTCAAATCCTTGCACCTAGTTTATTTCTTTTCGCCTTAAGAATTAATGCATGATAAGTGGAACAAAAGATTTGAGATGTCTCACCAAATGAATGTGTTCATACCACATTTCATAAGGAGTTGTGTTCCCAAGAGAATGAGATGGACTTATGTCTCTTAAATACATTGCAGATAGAACCACATCACCCCAAAACATCATCTTCCCACTCTTGAAAACTAGCATGGAATGTACCATATTCAAGAGTGTCCTATTCATTCTTTCTGCTACACCATTCTATTAAGGATTGTATGGAACAATGGTTTGATTCGTAGTCCCATGTTGGTGAAGATAGATTTCAAACTCATTAGAAGTATATTCCCCTCCATTATAAATACAAAGATTGCCAATATGAGATTGTGCTTCATTTTCAATCCATACATGAAAAATTTTAAATGTTTTAAATGCTTGATATTTATGTTTCAACAAATAAACCCAACACATCCTGGTGTAATCATCAATAAAATTCATGGTATCTTTATTACTGAAAAAAGATGCAATAGGCATGGGGCCACACAAATCAAAGTGTATCAACACTATCTTTCTACATGCTCCCGAAGTGGAATCATGAAAATGTTGTTTTCTATGTTTACCAAAGATACATGCATTACATTGTTTCAAATTCCTTGGAATGATAGGAAGATCAGAAACACCATTTTTCTTCAACATATGAAGACTATCATAATTGATGTGCCCAAATATAACATGCCACAAGAGATTGGATGACAATGTACCTTCATCATGGTGACAAAGGTATGAAAAATTATATGCTTGCATAAATGTCCCTTTCAACCTCAACAATCTCTCATCCTCCCATCTTGTCATGACGACCATGTTGTTGAAAGACCTCCTTATTTCAACTTTTCCATCAAACATGTGAATATCATGTTCTTGTTGTTGAATGTGCACAAGAGACATTAAGTTCCTCTGCAACTAACGAAGATAGAGAACATCTTTTAAAACAAAATCTAGGAATCTAGACAATTTGAGCCTGATGGTTCCAATTCCCATATGTTTGAGAATGGATCTATATAAAAACTACATTGCACCCTCTACATTGTCATTCAATTCCGCAAACAAGTCTCCCTGAAAAATCATGTGGAAAGTAACACTAATGTCAAGAAACCATGTATCTCTCCAAGAATAAAATGAATGAGAATGAGTTGCACAAGATAGTGCTATTTATCCACATAACATTGGTACTTTTGGAGAATTAGTTGTTCACCTCACATTTAAATTTATTCTTTGGATGTATGCTAAGACATAGATATGCTTTGCATCTTCTTGTGGCTATGATATACTTGAGATGGATCCATTGTGTATATTATTCGTGGCCATGGTTTTTACATTCTATATACTTCATGGATTTGTAATGTACTTGATTTCATGGCCGTGTTTTTTTACACCTAAGCATGGGTATGCCCACCTTGAGAAGAGAGTTATCTAATAGTTTGGTTTATTTTGTAAGTGATTTTATAATTCTAACTTTGACAAACTCCACTTGGTTTCACTTGTCATCTTCCTCCGTGATTTTTTAATTTATTTTGGTCATCAACTCCAAAATATATTGACACCATCATGTCCAAAATTCCCAAATGTTCACCATACTTATCATCTACTATCATTGCTCAACCTAAATACTTCTTAAAGAGCATTCTTAGCAATCCACATGCTATTTTCCCTCACAAAAGGAGCATGTACACAACTTTTCTCTTCACAAAAGATGCATGTGCCTTAAAAAGTGGATAAAAAAATACAAATGTTGGAAAACCACATGCAACTGAATGGGATTTATGGGGTCCGTACACTTGTACCCTCCTAAAACCTATTCCCAACTATCTCAAGAAACTCATAATGGTATAAAAAGAGATCAAATGTTGTAATACCCCTAGGTTGAACCCCAATTGTAAATGTAAATATACTTATAGGCTGGTGAGTCGGGTTATTATAAGCCATAAGGCTTATGTGATTATTAATCCGGGGAGCCTAGATGCTAAAGGCCAATGAGCCTATTATTGTAATATGTAAACATTCATATCATTAATAAAGTACATCATTGTTGCAGACCGACCCACAAATGAGTATGGGGGGATAAAATCCACTAGAAAGGGAAGGAGGGCTAAGAGTCTAGGAAGAGGCTAAGCTAGAGGGATTAATCCCAAAGGAATATTATATTATTATTCCTAAAGTCTAAGGTATGGATATAATTTTATGTTATCCTAACTTCCTATGGGAAGGGAATGAATTACAAGTGGAACTCATGAAGCTTCATGAAGACAAGTGTCCAGTGGGGGACATGCAGATATATTTGGGAAACTTAGTGTATTTTTGGGAGGCTCTCTTCATTCTTGGAAAAGGGGGGACTCTTACACTCCATCGGTCTGCGATATTCAGGGGGGGATCTCGTCACTCTTGGGGAAAATGGACTCTTACACTCCATCGTGTTGCGATATTCATGAAGGGGTTTTCTCGTCATTACTGGAGAGGGGTAAACTTCATTTATTACCAGGGGTATTCCATGATTCCCCCATTACTTTACTCACGTATTTTCAGCTACCCTTGGTACCTCTTTGTCACATGAAACATACCTATACTTTACCTGAACCAGTACTCTACTGGTAGATGTACCTGTACCTAGTTAACTTAAGAGATGGAGAATTGTCCATTATTCTCTCCTACCATCCGATCTCTGTTGCTGCCATCATGAGACATGTACTTGGGAAGATTGGTGTTGTGGACAAGGAGAAACCTAGTTTGACTGCAAGCTGAAGAGGCGAGTTGCCAGGCCCATGCTCGAAGAAGAGGGTTGTCAGACCTGTAGGAATTCTCTCTAGGTGAGAGTTTTTCTATGTCAAAGAAGTGGGTTGTTGGGCTCATGAGTAGTTTTCTTTAGGAGAGAAACTACTTGGAATTGTTCCCTGGTGTGATGGGAAATATCTACTGGGATTTGAGACTTCTTGTTTGGCTTGTTGTTGAAGCCCTGGAAAGGAAGTGAGGCAGCCGAAGGACTGTTGAGTAGAGAAGGGGTACACTTCCTAGGGTGGGATAGGCATGTGGGGAATGAGAGACTATAGGCTAGTTGCAACATTTGGGCACCTTGGACCGAGCAATTATGATACTTGCCAGACCTTAGACTGGCTTAGTATTCCTTTACCTGGGTGGAGTTTAGTTCCAGCTCGGGGATGACCCACTACTGAGATTATGAGAAATGTGGTCTATGGCTGGGAGGAACATGGAAGGTTTGCACGTAGTTGGTGGTATTTTTATCAAAGATAAGTGTCAATTGCATGTGAAATTACATGCTACATCATTATTCATGGATTTTTTTATGGGTTTTTGCTGTATATGTTGCACGTGTATTTTTATTATTATTCTATATAAATATGTGAATTTGTAGAGTATTTGTATGTTTAAATATTGTATACAGTTCAAAATTTTCACATGGAATAGCCCAACATGTGGCTGGGGATGTTACAATATGGTATCTGAGCTCCAGTTTTCAACACTGAGCTTGGAAGGGCCGAGCAAGTTGAAATTGAAGTGATTTTTCACAGAGAATTGAAGTTATAGTGTGTCCATGGTTTCCATGAGGGTGTTGAGAGAAAAATTGGATTTTTTTCAAAAGATCAGGAGATGTAGCGGTTCGAGAAAGCCAACAGAGGAAAGAAACCACAATAGTTGATTTGGGCCACAAGATTAGATATAGGTCGTTGAATATGTTCGGGAGAAGACATATCCCTCACAACCATTGGATCCGGAGAAGACGCGCGGTCGTTAAGCATCGAATTCCTTCAGACTTCACTGCTCCAAATTTTTTCATTGTTTGTTGGAGGGAGGAAAAATCCTCGAAGTCCCAAAGTTTCGTAGTGAATCTATGTTGTAGATCACGTTGAGGAGTGCCAGTCATTGGATTGGATGGGCATAGATCTGGGCCATTGGATCTGTTCGGGAGAAGAAATATCTATCATAGTCATCATATCTGGAGAAGGTGCGCGACCGTTAAGCACTAAAGTCCTTCGGACTTCACCGCTCTGAATTTTTTTTGTTGTTTGTTGGAAAGGAGGAAAAATCCCCGAAGTCCTAAATTCCCGTAGTGAATCTATGTCGTAGATCACTCTGAGGATTTCCAACCATTGTATTGGCCGAGCATAGATCTGGGTCGTTGGATCAAACCTCAAGCCAAAGACGAAGCATGCGTGAGAAGATCATATCCCATCCATTAGATCTCTGCATAGGAGAAAATGAGTCGTAGATCTCACGACAGCTCGAAGGTTCGACACTTCGGGAGAAACAAGTTCCTGTGTTGCCAGGAGGAAAATCTCCCGAAGTCCCAAACTCCAGAGTGAATCCTGACCATTGGTCATCAGGGACACATGTCAGCAGATTAACAAGCGTATGAAAGTTAGACAATCCCGAGGATCGTGGATGAAAAGTGTTCATGCGTGAAAAGGACCGAAGTCCGAATCCTGGAGTAAATATAGACTGTTCATTATCAGGGACACATGGACCATGTATCTATGCCCTTTGTCAATTCAGCATTCGACAGTTCGGAGGTTTGACAATGATTAGCAGTGGGAACTCCCGAATCCCAAAGTTCCGGAGGAGATCTCAGTCATTGGTTGTTGGAGGAGTGTCAGTAGTAGATCATCACTTAAATGTTTGATAGTTCGAAGGTGTTGCGCATTGGAGTTGTAGGAATACCTAGAGTCCCAGAGTCCTGGAGTTATTTCTGGTCGTAGATCATGACAAGAGACATGGACCATTGATCCCTGGACTCTCTGGGAGTTCACCACTTCAACGTTTAGGAGGATTGGCATGTTGTGTGATTAAAACCTCCAAATATCTAAGATCCAGAGCTAGAGAGCACTAGAGTAGTTGGTCAATTCGGTGTTTGGGTGATTTGTGGTGTTGTGTTGGTAGATCCTCTGAAGCTCGAAGCTCCGGAGCATTGAAGTGCCAGTTTGGGAATTCACCATTTCGGTGTTCGGGGGACTTAGCGTGTTGTGTGGTCAAAAATTTTGAAGCTCAAAGTAGAGGAGCACCGTAGTAATGAAGCGTCGAAGCGCTAGCTCAGTAATTTTCTAGTTCGATGTTTGGGGGTGTTAGGTATGTGTTATATTCTTTGCATGTGTGTGTGTGGGTGCGTCAGATTCGACAACTGCGTTTGACGATCCCTCTAGTAGTGCTCCTTGTGTCGTGTGCACCGGGCGCTTCCTAGGGGGTCCTAGGGGGGGCCAGGTATGCCCCCCCTGGTTACGTGTAACGTTCGGCACCGAGCGGTAGCCCGGGGCAGCGCCCCGAAAATGCTTTTTGGGTGGTTTTTGATATTTCTAGTGGATTTTTCTATTTTTAGCGATTTTCTAAATTAATCCCGGATTAAGGGATTAAGGTTTTGGTATCTATGGAATACCTAAAAAAATTGTATATATTGTATGGTGAATGGTGAAATTCGATATATGAATATAAGAAAGGTTTTCCCCGGTTGAGGATTTCTGGTATAAATCTCTGTGTACTATGTGAATGAGCCATTGATTAATTTATGTTTTGCTTAAGAATCTATATGCATTGATTTACCATACAGGTTTAAAACTTATAGGGGGAAGTGTTGTGTAGTGTTATAAAATCTTCCGAAGTTCCAAAGCATCGGAGCCTCAAAGCTCCAGATAAGCACCATTTTGGTAACCTCCTTTCAACTAAGCGCTTGGTCATAGCCCGTGGTCATATGAAATTTTGGCCGAAGTAAAGGGGCTAGTACCCAAAAATGGATTTTTAAGATAGAGAAGGGCTAAGAGAAGGAGCTCGCGGGTTTCTGATTTGTATAGAACTGCATTTGAAGGAAATCAAAGGGCCATGTGAAACTTAGGAAAGGATCCAACACGGGTCCAAGAGCTAATTCGACTACCGAAGAAGATCATTTGTACAAGGATTGCCCTCACAGAAAGGATAATTTTCCAAATAACCATAACTTTATGCTCAAGGATCAGAATTGAGCAAGAAAGAAGTCATTGGAAAGGTATTAGACCAAGGAGTCCACGTAATCACCCAAAATTGTGAGATGAGAAAAACAATTTACAGGGAATCAAAAAGAACAATTCTGGTAACCATGAAGGGGGAAAAATGTACATATGTTACGAGAATAATGTATTGTGGGTTTAGCTAACCATTGTTGTTGTATGCTTTCTTTCACCATAATTTTTAGGATTGTTACCTTACATAATAAATGTGTTGTAAGAAAATATTAGGGTTGTTTATAAAACAAAGAAAATTGTCTTAGCAAAGTGGTATCTTCAAGTATGAGTCCAAGGTGCAGCCATGAAGGATTTGGAATCCATTACAAGATATCCACTCCTACAAATCAGAATTCTTAGTGGAATCAAGGTGTAAAGAATATCATTTAAATAGAGGAAGTAGTGAAATATTATTCAGTCTAACAAAGGCCAATGTTAATATAAAGAGATACATGGTGGGAAGACCTATTCTATGCAAATTGATATATTAGGATGCTAGTATTCTGATAAAGAAAGACATAATGTATACATGGATAGAATGACAACATCTCCAAAAGATCGGTCGTACAGTTTTAGAGATAACCTTTCCATGATTGTTATCAGAGTAGAGAAGTGGAAGCATGGTTGTATGAAAAAACTTCAGGGGTGAAGCAATAAAAGTGTGAACATACTAAATAAGTGCCAACAGATGCATAAAAAATGCATTATGTACAGATTGGATCCATAGGAATGCAATCAAGTTCTAAGGAATGGTTTTTCCATACAGGAAAGAAAGATTCTATGATGGATTCATGTCCTTGAACATATTAGGATAATGGAAACAAGGTTTATAAAGGGAAAACAATAAAGAACCATGAAGAAGAAAATGATTATATGCTTGGTACATAATGCAAAATAAATAAAATCTAAGGAGAATCTATATCAAGTGGAATAGATCCATAAGTGACATTCCACGGGTGGAAAGTATCACTCAAATCTATGATGGAAATTAAGAGCAATGCTAACTCATTCCATTTAACTCTATGCAGCTGGAAAAGAAGAATTGTGTAGCATAACAACATGCTACAAATGATTATGCAAGTCAGGTCGAAATAAGATGGGTCAGGATAGGAGAAAGTAATGGTTCATTAAGAAAATTCAAGTGTTGATATGTTCAGTCAAGGAAAGGATAAATCATTGTGTTTCAATAAATAAATTGGTGTTAAATATCCAAGGTTAATTAGAGAGCATGACTGGAAATGTAATTTGGTCATGTAGGAGTTGGATCAAAGGGATCCAAGTAATAGTGGAATGCTGAAAATTAATATCAGCATAATATATGGTTACAAGTGTGCAACTTAGATAAGAAAGGTTGGGATGGAAAAGTACTCAAGATAGAGAACAATCAGACACATTGTTTTCTTTTGTAAGAACACAAGAAGATTCAGGAATCCAGGAAGAATTGAAGACTTCTGGGAACATCAAAGAAAAGTGATACAGGGAGAAAGAGGTTGTTGCAATTACTGTAGCAACAATTATGTTATGGCTTGTTGGACAACCATACATAGTACAAGAAATTTACATGCAAATGAATTTAGGAGCATGTTAATGATGCATTATTAGTGCATACAAATATGAATTGATGAATGCCAATTTGTTAATATACATGTATACAATAATAAGACTAGGATTAGTCTATTGTTGAATATATATTAATATGAAAGATGCTAATGGTAGTTGTTGTACCAAGAAAGAGAGAATTATTGCATGTTTGCAGGTGCTTCTACTGATTTTGTTGCATCTGGAAGGAAGCAACAAAAAGATGAAGTGTTGATTATAAGACTAATAGAATAGGCATGGGAGATTCTACTATCATTAGCTAATCAGGTAGCATCAAATTTATTTAATGGAAGATATGCAGATATGTATTTTGTAACATTATGTTGCATAATTGTTGAAGGGAATTTAGGTAAGAATTCCCTCAGCGAGAGTTATTTTATAAAATCACATTATTTTATTATTTGAATGCATTAATGGGAATACGATACCACTAGATGTGGTAAAGACTGGAGGACTGTAATAATTATGAAAGCTTCTTAGATTTTTAATGCATATAATGACATAGTAGCATGTCATGTTAATTTGTTTATGAGGTAATAACCAAAGCAATAAAGGTTATGCCACTCTTATAGGAATCAATGCCAGGAGATCTAGTTATGTATGAGATAATGACATGGTTGGTTTTGGAAAGGCTATGTACCACAAAAATATCCAATGGACTTCCTACATCTAAATAATGTTTGGACTGGAACCTTTTTGCTAACACTAATGAACACCACATAATTATATTCTTGGTGTAGTGTTCAGGTCGAAAAGGAAGGAATCCAAATAATTGAGAAGACAATAGGAAGTGCATGGAGAATGTGTCAAGGCATTGGCCAGATTTCTAATTTAACAACGGTGAGATACATGACTTAGATATAGAGAATTATGAAAATCAATGGAAATATGCAATGAATAGATATGGATTGACAATTGCACTTGTTGGTGCAATTATATGTTAATATATATATCACCAAACATAAATTATCTACCGAGATTCATAATCAATAGAGTTGTTACACTATATGTGTCGACAATAGGTGGTTTACTATATCTAATGAGTGTAGAAAGAATTAATAACACTTCAAAACACACTCTTTTTTATAACTTAATCTATGTTTTTCACACTTTGAAAAAAATTAAAGAACGAAATTCAAAGAAAATAATCTAACTAACATGCACTCCAAAGCCTCTCTTACAGGAAACAAGATTTTCCATTTACTAGCTTATTAAGGTGAAAGATGGATTCTGATCTTACTCATGTAATCACTCACTTCAATATCAACTTACAAGTTGTCTCGTTCCGCACACTCTTCAAATCAGAAAGGAAATTCAATGCAACCTGACAATTTTGAAAAGTTACTTTATTTATACATAGGAAACAAAGGTTTTAATGAGATGTTCCATATGTTGGCTCATGTAATGCGAAGGATGGACTCTCAAACTGTTCCTGTATTGCCACACTTTGCAAGATAAAGGTTGAGATTAAAAGAACACAATTCAAAAATAAATGATCAAACACATAAATCATAAAAGTTCACACACATAAATTATAAATGATTATAAAGATACCACTAGATTATTGTTCACAACTTTTTATGAATCCACACTTAGATTATATTGTAACTCACAACTTACTTACATAAAAAATTTCTACTCACAACTGCTATGTACAGAATCATGCCACACACACACTTACATAAATTAGATCCACATTACAATTACAATAAGCTTGCCAAGTCAGAATGGTGGGCCCTTGACGTGCCAATAGGGAATCTTAGAGAAAATTCACAGAACAATAAACTCTACAGAACACATGGAATTGATGAATTCAACTTCATATTAATTCTTCAACAAGTAAGTTTACAAAAGGAGTATGTCAGAAATCCAATCGACAGCATAACAGTTCCTCATTTTTATTACTCATACCTATGAGGTCTTATTTGTACATAAAATCCATGGAGGAATGGATGAAACCGGATCCCTAAACTTTGAAAACAATTTTTACATTTTTAGGACAAATCTTCAAAAATCTGGGTTTTAGTGCAATTTGGGCAGATTCGAGTTGAAGATCCACCCATAAATATTAAAACGTTTTGAATTTTGAAACATTGCTCGCTATATACTCAATTTTCCATATTCTAGAAAAAACCCATATCGTATAATTTCTAGATCGGATACCATCTGCATGAAAATCAAGGTGCAAGTTGGTAGTTTGAGATTTTCATTAATTTTTACAAAATCATTCCACCTGCGCTGGAGGTCCACACATGCAATTTGGGTAAATTATGACTCCCATAATCGCATGTCGACATCGCTTTGGAAAAAACCCATGCCCCCAATTTTCCTCTAGAATCATTCCAAATTTTTGAACTATATCTGGTACCGAATGCCTGTAGGATGTGAGTACAAGATGAGCACAGGTGAAAAATAAACACTGGTACCAAATGAACGTAGGTATCGGATGAGCATAGGTTCCAGATGACTATAGAACCTTTTGGTACCGGATGAATTGGAGCGTGAGTACCGGATGAGCGCAGGTACCAGATGCCTATAGAACCTTCTGGTACCAGATGACTTGGAGTGTGAGTATCGGATGACCTTGAGTGTTGTCTTAGAACCTTGTCTTAATACGATTTCCACAACAAGGATATTATATGGAATAAATCACATAGATAACTATTCTAACTATCAATAAACCATGAAAATCATAGGTTAAATGTTTATTACCTCATGTACACCAAGAGATAGCCAAATGAGTGCATCATTAAGTAAAATGAATGGATTACTCATAGTTTTAGGCAACATATAAAATATAGGTCGCAAAAGTAAGGTGTCCGTGGATGTAAAAAAGGAGACCCAAAATTTCCCCCATGCCTTATCTAGTGAACATCCTCATCCAACAATGATCTTCAAAATTTCAAAATCCCATATGAACAGTCTCACCATCATAATTTTGTGCAAAGGCCTTTGGAAATTTCATCATGGTGCCCTCAAAATTGTTCTAGAAAGGGGTACCCATCCATCCCTTTCAAAATTTTCTTTGCATGTCATATATTCCTCCGTCTCTCGAAACACCATAAACACAGGTTCATGGCAATCAACCCCCATGCATGTCTTGAAAGAAATTCTCAATTTTAACGTAGTGAACCAGAGTTTATACAAGAGGAGGGATTGGTACCATAACATAGTAACATACCTGAGCAGAGTAATGATCCCAAGTAGTAAAGGTGGTATAATGACAAAGGTTTTTTAATGATATAATGGTTATAATCATGCTTATCTGAATGGCAACACCATTCAGAGGAGCGTCTTTTGTAATAATGTTCAATTATGGTTATAACGTCATCAGGGTAGTACAAAATGACATGCTTGGATACGTGGACACATGAGTAATAGATTAGATCCATTAGTGATTTGAATTTAAGTCTTATCCAATCTATTGTGGATCATAATTAGGAGAAAGGGTTGGATGTGACTCTAATATGATTATAAGATAGTGGCTAAGAGTTTTCATAATGAATTTGAGTAATAGGCCCCTTACCTAGATTACCTTTAAAATAAAAGTGATATAAGCATAGTTTAGATCCCTTTTGAAGAGAGGATCACATAAACGAATACATCCCAAGATGATTACATCGTCTCTTATCCAAGTTTATAGAGATGAAGATCTTCTTGTTTAGGTAGGGTGAATTACATATATTGAGGGTCCCCCTTTCATGCAAACCTATTTATTTTAAAGATACAACCCTAAAGTGGATACCTTAAGGTTCTTAAGAACATCATTCGAGAGATATAAAGGTCATCTCCCAGCCTTGATTTGATAATGATTTATTCAGAATGACACCCAAGGGTTTCTTTTAGTTTTAGGTGTGCCAATTTATGTTTTTCAACTCCCTTTACCCATCATAGCCCCGCTTCCAGCAGGCCTGTTCAGTACCATGATGGGTTTACCTTAGTACCATACAAGCATGGCCCCGCTACCAGAAGGTCTGTTCAGTACCTTGATGACTTTACTTGTACTTCCTGATACTTCCTTTTTATTATATTACTCAAAAGATTTAGAATGATGTATATTGTTCATTGACAACATTAGAGTATAAGGAAGGTAGGTGGTATGAGAGTGTTTTAGAGTTATTAGGAACATAATTTATTTCTTTCAATTATCCCAAGGGTGAAATCATCCACATTAGCCTTAAATATCAACTATTCAATGTATAATGGAACATCTCGGATAATGACTAAGAGGTACCTCTAGTTAATCCTATTAGGGTTCTCATGAAAGTTCATTGAGGTTTTGCAAGGGCGGTCCACCACATGAAGTTTTCATCAATACCTTCCAAGAGAAACTTGTAAAGATAAATTTGGATAAGAACTTGTTTAATCAAGTAGGTTAGTATTAGACATAATGGTGTCACCACTTTTCAATGGATATTTCAATTATTAATCACTTTTTCAGAATGATTAGGTAATTAGACATGTGCAGCCATTATCATATGGAGATAAATGTGAAAATATATCCTTAAAGGATAGCAATGATGATTCATTTAGGGGTGAGTGTAACAATATAGGAGGAACATGTATATGAGAGTAAATAACAGTTCAACACAAGACTTAAATGATTCTTGATAGAAAGAACATGAAAATATTATCCCATACCTCGAATTACCTGAAGTGAAAATAATGTTAAGTACACGACAAAGATAATATCACTTTGGAATTAGTACCAGATTGGTACCAGAGTGAGTTTCTGCACTACTGGAACATACAATATTGGAACAAGATTCTGCAGTACAGGAACATGACAATACCAGACCGAGATTATGCAGTATCATAACAGGATTCTGCATTACCATAACAAGATTGCAGTACCAAAACATGATTTTAAAGTACTGGAACATGATAGTACCGTAATAGGATTCAACAGTACTAGAACATAATGGTACCCAAAATTTATGATATTAAAACTGGAACTTGTAGGCCTCACATTATGGATGGAACACTATGAGTTTCAAGCTGTATAAGATGTTGTCAATCACTGATTGTATATCATAATTTATAAATTGGCTAATGATGTCAAGAGAAGATATTTGTGAATTATGTTAATCTTGCTGAATTATCACACTTGGAAACTAAAAACAACATGATGGTAAAATAAGTTTTAAATTGCATTGGAAATGATAAATAAATGGAACCAGGGTTGATAGTCGGGTGCAAAATTCTGTAGTGAAGGAATAATTCTTATATAGACAATCTTCTGATGTTGAAAATAGAGAGTTTGTATTTTGGACCCAAAACAAACCACCGATCATGTTGACAAGGATTCCTTCTTTGCTTTTGAAAATACCCTTCGAATATTATCTACACATGCAGAGAATATTTATTGAAGAGATTACCTTCTCATAATATTCCAAACAAAATTGTCTTAACTTCTAAAAAGAAAAAAATCTACGAGAGGAACAAATATCTTAAATTGACTGTTTTTTCAACTATTGACATTCCCATTTATGAAAAATAAAAAAGAGATGTTACATTGTACTTATATTGAACATTTATTTATTTATTTACTATCCTACTCTAATTGAGAAAGAGTGAGTCTTTCTTCAAGTATAGGAAAATTTCCAGTGCATCCATGTGAGAAACAAATTTATAATAAGACTCATATCCAAATATGGAAAATATGCGTCAATGGCTGCCCATATATCAGAGGCCAACTTATCTTCTGGAGATGATGCCAAGAATATGGAAGGGTGTTGTGGCCTACCGACAACTTGGAACTAATATTCGATCTAATCTTTGCTCTCTTGTCTCTCTTTGGATGTCAGATCATGAAATTCCTTGGAAATATGGTCATCACACCCCAAAATACACGAAGGATCTGGAGACAAACATGCCAAAAATTCTTCAATTTTTGGCTCAAATGGCTGCTCCTTAGATATGGTCCATGACTCTTGGATCTCCTCTAGATGTTGTTCACGAACTTCTAGATCTGCTACTTGATGTGGCTCATAAGTATCTTGTTCTTTTGTTCCTTCTTGAGATATAGATAAGTCTCCAACTGCAACCCAAACTTGGTCTACCTCATATGTAGATAGGCCTTTGATTGCAATGAGGATTTGGTCCAATAGAGATGTAGGCAGGTCTCCATTTTCTATTAAGGTTTGGGAAATTCCTTGAAGTACCATTTCTTTATTTTCTCAACAAACTCTTAATCATCCTTATTTTGTTGGCCAGTAGATCTTGTCTTGCAACATAGATTAGTACTCAAGGGTTCTTACAACACCCCAAAAATGATTTATCATCAAAGATGTGAATTTTAAAACTAAGAAATTAAAACTATTTGCAAAAATAAAACACACCAAACTTGAACTCCTTGCATTAATGGGACCCTATTGTCACTAGGTTATCGGTTCACACAAGTCAACTCATCATAAATAAAACTAAATTTGCATAAATAAAAACATACTTTTTCATAAAAGAAGGAAAATAGAGTTTCATTAAAAGAAAAACACTTCTACATGAAAGGGAGAGGACAACCTAACTTTGGATAAACCCCACTAAAGTGGATGTGTGGGATCTTACCTCACATCTTACCATCTTCTCTATAATTCCCTTAGGTTGTCCTTAAAACCAATCCAAAACCATTAAATAAATTTAATTCAAATACTACCTATTACCGTTTACAACTCCCCGACAATGACGCCAAAATGTTGGTGCAATTATATGTATAATATATATCACCAAACATAAATTATCGATCGAGATTCGTAATCAGTAGAGTTGTTACACTATATGTGTCGAAAACAATTGGCTTACTATATCTAATGAGTGTAGCAAGAATTAAGAAGACTTCAAAACACATACTCTTTTTTATAACTTAACCTATGTTTTTCACACTTTGCAAAAAGTTAAAGAACATAATTCAAAGAGAAGAGTCTAACTAACATGCACTCCAAAGACTCTCTTACAGAAAACAAGATTGTCCATTTACTGGCTTATGAAGGTGAAATATGGATTCTGATCTTACTCCTATAATCACTCACTTCAATATCAATTTACAAGCTGTCTAGTTCTGCACACTCTTCAAATCAGAAAGGAAATTCAATGCAACTTGGAAATTTTGAAAAGTTACTTTATTTATACACAGTGAACAGAGGTTTTAATGAGATGTTCCATTTGCTGGCTCATGTAATGCGAAGTATGGACTCTCAAACTGTTCCTGTACTGCCACACTTTGCAAGATAAAAGTTGAGATTAAAAGAACACAATTCAGAAATAAATGATCACACACAGAAATCATAAAATTTCACACATATAAATTATAAATGATTAAAAATCAACCACTAGATTATTGTTTACATATTTTGATGCATCCAAAATTAGATTATATTTTAATTCACAACTTACTTACATCAAACATTTCTAATCACAACTTCTTCGTAAAGAATCATGCCACACACACACTTACATAAATTAGATCCACATTACAATTACAATAAGCTTTCCAAGTTAGAACGATGGGCCCTTACCCTGCCAACAGGGAAGCTTAGAGAAAACTCATAAAACAATAAACTTTACAGAACACATGGAATCGATGAATTCAAATTCATATTAATTCTTCAACAAGCAAGTTTACAAAAGGAGTCTGTTCAAAAATCCAATCTGCAACATAACAATTCCTCCTTTTTCTTCCTTGAACCTATGAGGTCTTATTTATACATAAAATCCATGGAGAAATGGATGAAACCAAATCCCTAAATTCTGTTTTTTTTTTTTTTACATTTTTAGGACAAATCTTCAAGAATCTGGTTTTTACTGCAATTTGGGTAGATTCGAGTTGAAGATCCACCCATAAATCTTAAACTGTTTTGAATTTTGAAAAATTGTCCCTGTTTTACTTAATTTTCCATATTCTAGACAAAACTCATATCATATGATTTCTAGATATGATACCATCTGCATGAAAATCAAGGCGCAAGTTGGTAGTTTGAGATTTTTACTATTTTTTACAGAATCATTCCCCCTGAGATGGATATCCACATGTGAGAGATGGGTGAATTTTGACACACGTTTTCGCATGTCGACATCGCTCTGGACAAAACCCATTTCCTCGATTTTCCTCTAGAAGCATTCCAAATTTTCGAACTATGTCTGGTACCGGATGCCTGTAGGATGTTGGTACCATATGAGCATAGGTGAAAAATAAACACTGAAACTGGATGAAAACAGGTACCGAATGAGCGTAGGTACCAGATGATTGTAGAACCTTCTGGTATTGGATGATGTGGAGTGTGAGTATTGGATGAGCACAGGTACCTGATGACTGTAGAACCTTCTAGTACCAGAAGACTTGGAGTGTGAGTACTGGATGATCTTGAGTGTCGTCTTAGAACCATGTATTAATACGATTTCCAAAACAAGGATATTAGATGGAATAAAGCACATATATAACTATTCTAACTATCAATAAACCATGAAAATAATAGGTTAAACATTTATTACCTCATGTACACCAAGAGATAGCCAAATGAGTGTATCATTAAGAAAAATGAATGGATTACTCATAATTTTAGGCAACATGTTCAATATAGGTCTCAAAAGTAAGGTGTCTGTGGATGCCAAAAAAGAGACCCAACATCACTGATGCATAGTGAGTGGTAGAGTTGCACTTATGCATGATAGAATTGTATACTTAAATGCATTTGCTGAATTCATTTTGTGAGTGCATGTATATATGTTATTGAATGAAAATAATTATACTAACAGTTGAAATGTTACAAATATTACTAACTCATGGAGTTGAGAACATTTCAGGAGTTATTAGACATTGCAACAGGAAAGTTGCAAGTCAAGTAGTCACATGAGCATTGATTACAAGAATTATTCTATTTAAAAAATAGAATAATGAACGTACTTATATTAATTGTGAACATGCATATGCATAGAATGATAATTCATTCTATTTAATAATTTTTTTGATAGTTGTGATTGAATTGTTAGGTGTAGAAAATTCTAAGATCACTTTGTAAGGTTTTGGTATATATTGCAATGAAAGTATAATGTACAAGAAATACTGATAATTTGTTGGTTGAATGCAAGATGGAAGCATTGCAAGAAAAGTGGTATTTAGTATGGTGCTTGTTGAATGCCATAAGGAATATTACATCCTACTATTGCAACAACCATGAAAAATTATGAGATAGAATTTCATATTTTGGGGAAAAGTTGAATTCCTTATGAAATAAGTTTGAGTTTCTAAATGAATTTTTATAATGTTCTCTCATAATAACTGTATGTGTGTGATACAGATGAGATAATATTGATTAAAGTTGGAATGCTTGGGAAGAACAACTATTGTTGGAGACACTAAAGCCCTATAAATGTAGAACCTTGGCGGGGTTCTAATAATGAGTTGGCACTCTCCTTGTGTGTGAAATCCTTGGTAATATGGATCGTTGAAGGACTATGTAGTAGTAAATGGATACCCGAGCCTGGAAGGGTGAGTGAAACAAGGAAGAGGCAACTCATGAGTTCTTATGGCATGGTAGTTGTCATAATGAGGGTGTGTCAAATGGAACAATGAGCTGAATTATTTCCTGAAGAAGCTCTATGGAATAGAGAAAATGAATTCCAGATATAGTATGAATACATGAATTGGTGCTTGAAAGAAGAGCACCAGGTGGATAACAAGCTTCATTAGAAAACACATGGAGTATTTTTAGGAATTTTGAATTGTACATGGTATATAATGCACCCAGGACAATGCATAAATAAGGGGAGGGGAATGTAATACCCCTAGGTTGAACCCCAATTGTAAATGTAAATGTAAATATACTTATAGGCTAGTGAGCTATGTTATTATAGGCCAAAAGTATTATGTGATTATTAGGCTAGAGAGCATATTATTGTAACAATTAAACACTGATATCATTAATAAAGTACAACATTGTTGCATAACGAACCACAAATGAGTATGGGGGGATAAACTCCACTAGAAAGGGAAGGGGGGATAAGAGTCTATGAAGGGGCTAAGATAGAGGGATTAATCCAAAAGGAATATTATATTATTATTCCTAAAGTCTAAGGTATGGATATAATTTTATGTTATCCTAAGTTCCTATGGGAAGGGAATGAATTACAAGTGGAACTCATGAAGCTTCATGAAGACAAGTGTCCAGTAGAGGACATGCAAATATATTTTGGAAACTTAGTGTATTTTTTGGGGGCTCTCGTCATTCTTGGAAAAGGGGGGACTCTTACAATCCATCGTTCTACGATATTCAGGGGGGCTCTAGTCATCCTTGGGGAAAATGAACTCTTACACTCCATTATGCTGCGATATTCATGGAGGGATATTATCATCATTCCTGGAGAGGGGTAACCTTTGTTTCTTACCAGCGGTATTCCATGATTCCCCCATTATTTTACTCACGTATTTTCAGTTGCCCTCGGTACCTCTATGTTACAGGTAATGTACCTGTACTTTACCCAAACCAGTATTGTACTGGTACCTTTACCTATACCTAGTCAACTTAGGAGCTAGAGCATTGTCCATAATTCTCTCCTACCATCCGAACTCTGCTGCTGCCATCACAAGACATGTACTTGGGAATCTTGGCGTTGTGGAAAAAAATAAACCTGGTTTGACTACAGGTTGAAGAGGTAGGTTTTCGGGCTCATGGTTGAAGAAGTGGGTTGTTAGGCTCGTAGGCATTCTCTCTAGGTGAGAGTTTTTCTATGTCAAATAAGGGGGTTTTCAGGCCCGTGAGTAGTTTTCTCTAGGCGAGAAACTACTCAGAATTGTTCCCCGATTCATTGGGCAATAACTACTGGGATCTAAGGCTTCCTGTCTAGCCTGTTGCTGAAGCCCCGAAAGGGAAGTGAGGTAGCCGAAGGACTGTTGAAAAAAGAAGGGGCACACTTCCTGGGGTGAGATAGGCATGTGGGGAATGAGAGACTGTAGGATAGTTGCAACATATGGGCACCTTGGACCGAGCAATTATCTTTCTTTCCATACCTTAGACTGGTTTAGTATTCCTTTACCCAGATGGAGTTTAGTCCCAGCTCGGGGGTGACCCACTGGTGATATTACTAGAAGTGTGGTCTATCGATGGGAGGAACGTGGAAGCTCTACACACAATTGGTGGTATTTTTATCAAAGATAAGTGTTAATTGTGTGTGAAATTACATGCTGCATCATTATTTATGCATTTTTTTATGGGTTTTTCATGTAGACGTTGCATGTGTATTTCTATTATTATTCTGTATAAATCCGTGAATTTGCAGAGTATTTGTATATTTAAATATTGTATACAGTTCAAAATTTTCATGTGGCATAGCCTAGCAGGTGGCTGGGGATGTTACAAATGTTGGAGGAGAGGATATAACTATCACACCGGTATAGCTATCATACTGGTATCCTCGCTCCAGAGTAATTAGAGGTGTTTGTTTTCCTTTTTTGTTTTGACCTTTTTCCTTCAAGAAACCCTTTTTCTCTAAGTCATATATCCTTTCCTTGCATTCGAGGCCTAAAAATTCCTATTTTTCCTCAATTTCTTGCTTAGAGAAGATTCAAATTCTAGAATATGTCTTGAGTGGCCTCGGAACAAAAGAACCTAGATGACGGTTACAAAGGGTATCCGTGGAAATACATCATGTAAAATTGTGTATTACTATTTTCATCAATAAAAAGGAAGATACATATTTTTTCCCTCCCCTGAATAGAATGTTCTTCTTCATTAGTTGATCTCAATTTTTTGTTTGGCTATGGAACTAACTTTCCTAATTAGCTAGTTAGATTTATTACACTCTTGCTTTCATTATTATCAATTGGTTTTAGGAAGGTTTTTGTCTCCTTGTGTGTATATCTTGGAACTTGGATTGGATTGAGGACAAGTGGAGTAGGATCAAAATGTGGGATTCATCTCAAAGAAACTGCCAGGACAAGGTATGCCATGCCTCTAACCATAGATGAGGTTAGGGGCTAAATTTCAGAAATGGGCTAATTTTACATGTTTTTTCCCAAAACAATATTCGCCAATTTCCATTTTTTCTAAAAACGATTCACCCAAATTCCATAGAATAAAATTATTTTTCCTTAAAATCGCCAAAATATTATAGAAGCTATATAAATCCTTAGAAATTTGAATATTTTTACAAAACTATAGCCATACATTTTACATTTTTCATATTATGGACTAGTAAGATTAGCCCAGGTTTCTACATTTTAATACAAATTTCCATCCTTAAAATTATCTCTGCCTCTAAATCAAGGTTAGTTACGACAAGTAGTTAAAGACTAATTTTAGAGAAATAGTTTTGTTGTTATTTGAAATTCTTTATTATAGTTCATCCCTAGATATTAGGATACTTTCATTCACAACATCGGGAAATGTCACTTATCCATCCACTTCACTAACCATGTATGTAATTTCGAAAGATACTTGTTTGATTAGAAACTTGTTTTTTTTAATTGAGATAGGTGGTTTTTTTGTTGTTTTATCTAGTGGTAACATATATTTTCTTTCAAACTTTACTTAGGTCAAATTTAATTAGCTATGTGCATGCGCCCCAATTTCTTTTCTTTTTCCTTGCACACTAATTATTAAGAAATCAAAGTTCAAAGTATAATTCCTAACTAAATTTAAATATTTGATACAATGGCATGCACCTTAGGTTAGGATTGACATCACCATTCTTAAAGTTGATTTCTAGTTTGAATTGCTAAAAATAGCTATTTATGCGTTTTAATTCAATTTTTCAGCTAAATCCCGCATGCCATATTTCTATGTTGCACTAACCTACAAGGATTTCCAAAGGGTTGCTAAAGGGTATGACAGGAAAAGGGAAGGTGAACTAAAGAGATTGATAATAGTCCAACCAAAGGGCCATATGGAGTTTGTAAAGGAGACAACACTAGAAACTGAACAAACTCCCACAAATGTAGAGTCATCACATAGAAGGGAATGGAAGTCTACCGGTGATAAATATCCAATCATGGAAACTCATGCTATTATAGATTGTAAATTTCCCACTTATGCAGAAATGTCATATACTACTGGTTTTGATGGAGCCCACAAGTATAAACAACCATTTCATCTAATCGAAAAATGGGAAGGGATCAGGGATGATGAGGACTTGGGTGAAAGGGAAGAAGAAAAGTTATCTATGGAAAAACATTTAAACATATCCTATTTACACCATGCAGTATCCAATTTTCCAATGATGCCTTGGGTAGAAGTAATCAGGTACCTAATTCAACACATAGAGGTTAGTAAAAGGAGGATTTTGAATTATTAGGGAAGCTGTTTTGGATCACTCACATTAGATGATTTTGAATCCTATTATAAATTATCAAAGGTTGAAATTTATTTCACCAATGATTGGATGGAAGTTTTTATGCATGAATATAACTACTATAACATCTTGGCTAAGTGGTATAAGGAAGGGATAACTTTAAAACCGTTTAGCAACAAACACTTCCTGACTATACACCTCATTTCAGGATACACATGGGTAGCTCAATTTCTCAGTAGAATATTTGGTGAAAAAGATTAACTTATGTGAAGATAGGTTGGGTTATAATTATGCATGAAATCAATGAAGGAGGCAAAATTTTCAATTGGTATGCTATCCTTTCTAACTCACTAGAAAAATCCATTAGCAAATGCCAATTGGATATTTTTTAGGAGCCATAGAATTTTACATGTCCTCTTACTTGTTAGAAGTGATATGTACTTCTAACACATTCACGGGGTTAGGTTTGTATTGGTCCCTAGATTTCAAATTCATGTTTATTGTAGAGTTTTATGGAAGAAAAATTACCAATTTTAATATGCACTTATTCTGATGGCTTCCCAACACCATTATATGAACTCATTTTTTTCCAACCTTGCCTAAGAATATTTCCAAAAGTTATATAGGTGTTGAATAAAATTGGATAGTAGTAATTTGAAGAACACTCCACATATATCAGGATTGATGTTTCCACACAAGCACCTCACATGCTTCAATCCTTTGTGCCAAATAAGTTGGTCATTCAAGAGATCGGGTATCAAACAAATCTACATGGTTTCAATGCATACCTGATCGAGTGTCAAAAGAAGTTGTTCCCACTCTATCCATTGTATATAGGCATGTATTGTTGGAAACTTAAGTTCTGATGGTTGATCATGCTTCTCCTGGGATCAGTTGGTCAGGTAGTCAACCAACATATGGAAACAGTTGGTTGGGCGATCGATCAAATATCTAAATCAGTTGGTCAAGTAGTCGAAAATTCTATCAGTCAGATATTTGACCAACATTCAAAGATGGTCAGTCAATGGATCAACCTGTTAAGCAATATACTATGATTTGGACACATGAATGGTCAGGTCGAGCATCCTTGTTGAGTCAAATAGACAGTGTTGGAACATCAAGTTATTTTGGTTCATTGCACTTCTCCTGGAATCAATAGGTTGGGTGGTCAACCTATATCTGGAAACACTTGATCAGGTGATCGAAAAAATATCTACATTAGTCATTCAACTTGTCAAAAATTCTGTCGGTCAGATAATCGACCAATAGTTGAAGACAATTTTTCGGTGGATTTACTAGCTAAAAATTGACTACAAGTTGAGCGCATGTACGGTTGGGTCGAGCATCCTTGTTGAGACGAATGGACAAAACATATTTGATGGAGTCAACTCTAACAACCAACGATTCTACATGGACAAGATCCTCCCGATTTCATGGAAGTTGGTTACATATTGAAGTTATAAATAGCATATCCCATGGGTTGTTATCAATAAGCGAATCAAATAGATGAAGAAATCAAGAATATATCATTGTTGTGTACAAGATGTACAATATGCATTGTGATGGTTTGATCACAGTGTGTTTTGCTTAAGATTTGTAACGATGTATTTATACATCACCCTTTATCTTCGAAATATTATTTCCTCGATTTTATACAATACTATTTTTTTTTTCATACTAGGTTCCACCCAATCCCCAACATGGTATCAAAGTTGATGGTTTGAAACCTCATATGTCATCCACAAACCTTGTTGAGTCTGATCTATTGTGTGATTGAATATGTTTTTGGTGGTTTGTCGATTGGAACTTGTTGAAACATAAGTGTTATGTTTATATATCAAGATGGATTCAAAGATTGATCCTGTAATTTTGAATGAATGAAATTATGTAGTATGGGCACTAGGAATGGAAACCCTATAGAAGATTAAAGGAATATGGCAGTATATGAAGACTGCAATTCCATATCCAACCGATGATCAAGAAAAAATTGATGTTGATGGTAATAAGGATGAGGCTATGGGGGTCATCACGACCTATATCTCGTAGGAGATTCATTTTCACATCAGTGGAATCAATTTCCCTCATCAAGTCTAGAATAAGATGAAGTCATTATTCATTCCCAAGCAGTTCTCAAGTAATATATTAATATTTATAGAAGAAATACGATCTCGAGCTCTGAAGAAACTACAAGCTAGGGCTTGATAGTCACAGTATCAACAACATACATAATGGTTACCAAAGGGGGTGGGAGTGGAACCCCCTCATACAAGAAGGTAGTGGTGGATAGGGGGAAATTCCCACGAGGCATTGGTTTCAAGGAACTGCTGACAAGCACCTCGGGATCAGGATCGGAAAAAAACTAGGAGAGCAACTAGGAAAAAAAAGATCGCATGGGGGAGGAAGCCAGAGAAGCCCAAAAGGATGCGCAGGAACTAGCGAACCCTAGTGGGGAAAATGGGCGCAACCCATGTAAACCTAAAACAACAATGATACCCAAGGTTATACTAGAAGACCCACAAACAAAATGCTATCAAGACCAGATGAAGACACATACACTATTTTTCAAGTTCATGGGGTTGTGGCCCACAGAACGAGCGTTGTGCGATTGGATAAAATACCAATGGAAGCCAAGTGGAGAAGTGGAACTCCACCTGGGCTCAAAATGATTCTTCACAATAGTTTTCATGAACCTGGAGGACAAAGATAAAGTCTTTGAGGGGGGGAATACTTCCATGCCTCAACAGGGTTGTACATGCAGCCATGGAAGGAAAAATTCTCCCCAGAGAAAGAAACCTTCAAAAATGTCCCAGTCTGGATGAGGTTTTACTCCTTACCGCCAGACTACTAGTTGTCATCCACCTTCAAAGAAATCAGGAACAATCTTGTAAAATATGTTAAGACATCAGAAGAAACCCTAAAAGGGAGATATACATGATATGAAAAGATCTACATATAGATGGATGTTTCGGGGGCACTTCCAGAAGCCATAATCCTAGAATTCAGGGATGCGGAATGGATACAAAGCATCGACTATGAGCAAATCCCATTTAGATGCAGAATATTTCATGAACATGGACACCTAATCAGAAAATTTCTGCTCAATAAAAAACAAGAAATGGAAAACACCAAAACACAGCAGGATGAGGACGGGTTTGTAAAACTGAATCACGGAAACAGAGAAAACAAGAAACAAAGAAAATTCCCAACATGAAGCAACCCGAAAGCCAGGACTAGACCAGAAGGACAAGAAAAATCTAACCAAGGGGAAGTAGGAGGAAAGTAAAAGACAAAATCTAGAGAAACTAGGGAACAAGAAACTCATGAGAACATAGATATTCCAAGGAATAAGAGGGAATAAGGAGGTAGCGCAAGTCTTATGGAAAGAGGAAACGAAGACACCAACACCCGAATGTAGGAGGCAGACGGAGACTCGGAGATGAAACCAAGCGAGGTAGGCATGGAAGATCGATATCTCAAAGACATTTTGGAAAGGGAAGGAATAGATCTCCCGAACATATTGGAGCAATGGAAAAGGTTGGGAGTAGACAATGTGCCAGCAGAGAAACTAGATCCTATCCAATAAATTTTCCTTCTAAGGGAGGAAGAAAAATCCATAGGGATCAAGCACACGCATGGTGAGATAGGAGACCTGGGAATCAAAGCAGGTGAGGGACAATCAAATCAGTCACCCAAGAAGATGAGGCAGAAGAAAGGTAGGAAATCAAACAACGTAGCCCTACAAGAACTAGGAGCCCTGCTGATAAATTTAGGTAAGATAAAAAAATCTCTTTCCAACCTCCCCCCCACATGTTTAAAATGAACATTATAACATGGAATATAAGAGGCCTAAATAACCCACAAAAGTAAAGAATCCTTAAAAATAAACTGAGGAAGGAACAACCTGACCTCTGTTTCGTTCAAGAGACAAAAAGCACTGTAGACAGAATGGAAACAATCAGTAAAAAAAAATGGAGTAAGTACAAGATGTTGGTTGTTGAAGGCCAACAGATGGTAGGAGGTATACTCACCTTATGGAACCCACAATCATTTAACCTACTAGAAGCCAAATCCATGAGACACTCACTTTCGGTTAACATGCAAATTATAGGTAACACTGAGGTGATCCTATGCACTAATGTGTATGCCCCCAAGAGGTTGGAAGAAAAAAGGAGAATGTTCTTAGAACTAGAAAATCTAAAGGCCTAATCCCACAACCTCCACTGGATCTTGGTAGGGGAATTCAACATCATCACGACACTTGCAGAGAAAAAAGGGGGAACCAAGAGACTGGATAGAGATGTAGAGGAATTATCAGCTTTCATTGATACAATGGAGATGGTGAACATCAGAACCAACTATGGACATCTCACTTGGAATAACAAATGAATTAACCACTACCAAGTAGCTACAAGGCTAGATAATTTCCTGATGTTGTACTCCATTATTATTATGGAGTCTCCTATATTGCATCATCCTTCCATGGGGGGGTTCAGACCATTGGCCAGTTCAATTAGAAGCAAACTTCCAAACCACTCCAAAGAACAAACCTTTTAGATTTGAGAAATTTTGGATCGAACATCCCACCTTCGAGGAGAAAATCAACCATTGGTGGTGGGAGGAATTATTGGATCAAGGGGCAAGGATGTTCAAACTTTATAAGAGACTCAAGTACATCAAACACAAACTCAAGGAGTGGAACAAGGAAATCTTTGGAAACATAAACCAAGAAAAATAAATATCGAAGATAGAATGAGGATACTCCAAGAACTCTGCATAGACGAAGGTTACACAGAGGATCGTAAAAGAGAAGAGATCCAAATGACCCAGGAATGGGAAGAATGATGTCGACAAAAGAAACTCTATGGTGCCAAAAGTCTAGAATTAGGTGGCTAAGGGAAGGGGAGCGAAATACCAAGTTTTTTCATAGAACAACCATTACTAGAATAAACCACAACAAAATCTTGAAAATTAGGGATCAAGATGGGACCGAAAGAGAATCCCATATGGAAAGTGAAAATACACTGGTCAATCACTTCAAGGGGATAGCCCAGGAACCCAATCAAGACATAACTAAGTCCATAGAAAGGATAACTCAACCCATCCCCATGGTGGTCACATAGGAACAAAATATCAATCTAAACAAACCCACAACAAAGGAGGAAATCAATGAAGTGGTCCAGGAGATGCCCAATGGAAAGGCCCTAGGTCCAGATAGTTTCACAGTGGAATTTTTCAAAGCCTGCTAGGAAGTGGTTAAACATGAAGTTTATGGGGTAGTGGAAGACTCCAAACTCTCTACCTCCATCTTGAAAGCATTAAATTCCACAATGATCACTCTAATCCCAAAAGAAAATGAAGCAAGGACCCTAGATCGCTACATGGCTATAGAGTTATGCAATGTAGTGTACAAGATAATCTCCAAAGTCATAGCCAATCACTTGAAACCTCTCCTACCCACATTGATTTCATAGGAACAGGCGGGTTTCATAGAAGGAAGACAAATACTGGAAAAAATCATCCATTCCCATGAGCTTATACACATGTTGAAAAGCCAAAGGAGGGGGGGATGATAATCCAACTTGACCTGGCGAAGGCCTACGAAAAAATTAGCTGGAATTATATGGCCAAGACGATGGAAGCCATTGGGTTTCAAAAACACTGGATCAACTGGATTGTCAATCTAGTCTCAACGACAAGCTACTCTCTTCTAATCAATGGAGCCCCAGAAAAACCGTTCCGGCCTTCGAGAGGCATGAGACAAGGAGACCCGCTATCCCACTTCATGTTCATTATGATGACGGAAGGGCTCAACATAAGCATAAAAAGAGAAACTACAATAGGAGAACTAAAAGGAATCAAACGTTTCAAAAACTCTCCAACCTCCACACACCAACAATTCATTGATGACACCCTACTTCATGGCACACCCACGGCCAAGGAAGAAAAAAAAAAAAAAGAATATTAGAATACTTTGGGGAAGCCTCAGGGGTGGATATCAACCATTCCAAATACATGATCTACTTATTTAACACTAATCCTACAATTCAAAGAAATCTGGCCAACATTCTGGGGTTTGAATGCAAAACTCTCCCAACGAAATACTTGGGAATCCCTGTGATGGACAAAGCATGCAAAATGGAAACATGGGAAGGAGTGATCAACAAAATGCAGGGAGGGTAAAAAATTGGACTTACAGAGCTCTCAATCTGGCAGGGAGTCTTATCCTCACCAAAGCGATTCTACAAGCAATTCTGGCATATATGATGTCAGTGTTTCCCGCTCCTAAAGGAATACTACAAAATATAAGAGCCATTCAAAGAGATTTCCTATGGAGAGGTGCAGAAAATAAAAATAAATGGGCCCGGGTATCCTCGAAGAAGGTATGCAGACCAAAAGGAAAAGGAGTCTTGGGGTTACAATACCCACAGGTAACCAATGAATCCTACTGGGAAAAACTCTGGTGGATATGGGTCAAGGAAAAATAAATACCGTGGGAAAACCTTTGGAAGAAAAATTATGCCTCGAACATCAATGATCAATATCGAATCCGATTCATGGGAACAAGGGAGGGATCATCCATTTGGAATCTATCCTGGCACAATAAGAACTCTATCCATAAACACAGCTTCTGGGAAGTCAATAATCGTAAAACAACCAGATTCTGGGAGGACGCGTGGAAACAGGAACCCATAATGGAAAATCTGGACAAGGAGGAGCTACAAAATGAAATGATAGTGGAAGGAAAAACAAAAATCCATCACTACTGGAAGAAAATAAATGATAGCGACATATGGAGGACTTGGGACAAACTCAACCCACAAAACAAAGACCGTATCACAACTCTAACGAAAGAGGTGGAAGAGGAATTGAAGAAAAGGAAAATAATAGTTTCAGAGGACGAGGACCAATTAAGGTGGGGTAGGGAAAATGGTGGGGAATTCAACTTAAAAGAATCATGGTATTACATTGTGGACCAGGATAAGGAGGACCCGACACAATAGTGGGGAAAGATTTGGCGCAACCCCCAATGGAAAAAAAATCAAACTGTTCGAATGGTTAGTTCTCCACAACTGAATTCTAACCTGAGAAAACCTCAGGAAAAGGGGTTATATAGGCCCATATCGCTGCCACCTCTATCAATATTAGGAGGAAACAACCAATCACCTCCTCGATGAGTGTATTTACGTAACAAATCTATGGCATTGGGTGACCAACATCTATCTACAGTCCAATAGGATCTGGGGAAACATCAACGCAACCATCAACAATTGGAATGAGAGTTACAACGAAAATGAAATGGTGAACCTCTGCCAGAATCTAACGTCGGGGATGATCATATGGGAAATATGGAAAGAAAGGAATCAACGCCTATTCAGGAATGAAATTCTATCGGAAGGAAAAATCAAGGATGCAATAATATCACAAATATGAGAAACGATGCAGAGCTGCAATTGCAAGAAGGAAAAAACACAAATCACTAACCAGGATGCCCACATCATAGATTTTTTTCACCTAAAATATGAGTGCAACAACACAACGGTAAGGCAGGAACTGCAACTCCAAATAGGATACCGCAACTAGACCCCCCCCCATCAGGGACCCTCAAATCAAATTTGAGGGGGAGACAAAAGGAAGCCCAGGAGTGGCAGGGATAGGAGGGGTGATCATAGACTGCGGTGGTAATATTATCCGACTATATGCTGGGAGTATGGAAAACTCGACCAACAAAACAATAGAATTTGGATCCCTGGAGCTTGGCCTTTACATCCTAAGGTGTGAAAGGATGACAAACACTATCATGGAAGGAGACTCCACCCTGGTCATTAATACGATGAAGAGACTCTAGAATGGCACCAGAGTGGGAAAGGTTTAGAGACATTGGCACCTAGACCTCTCCCTATAGAAAATCCAGGAGCATCTGGGAAATCTGAACACAGTGGAGTTGTGCTGGGTCCGCAGATCAGCAAATGGCCTGGCTAATAGACTAGCCAATGAGGGGGTATATAAGTATGGTCTGGAAGTAGACAATACCTATATCAACATCCTGAATGGACAACTCAGAACAAACAACATCCACCTAGCGACAAAAAACCGTGAAGGCAGTCTAAGCAAGAAAGGTCACATCGATAAGTGTTGTTGGCCCTTGACCAAGTTTTGAGGAAACGTTGGTCCAAGTTTTGAGGAAACGTTGGTCGGTTTTGACCATTTTTTAGACTTCGATAGGCTGGTCGAAGACGGAGTGCCCAGGCAAAGTGGAGATCGCAGGATCTCACCCATTTGGAAGGATTTTTGGGCTTTTAGGGTTTATGTAACATGTATGGTATGTTGTCCCATGGGTCTTACCCATGTTTAGGCCTTTTTGTAATGTATAAATAAGTAGCTAGGTGATGTAAGTAAAATTAAGTTTTGGAGGTCAGGGGATTTCTAACGTCCTCGACCACCAACAGGTCGGGCAATGCCACTACTCAGACCACTTAACTTAGCTCTGAAAACCATTTTGTAACGTTCTCGACTATCCATGTGGAGACACGCTACACCAGAGAACTCTTCCATTCTCTCTGCAGGACATAATGTAACATACCCAATATCCAATTGAGTTATGACACATACAATTTTCTATCTACATGCAATAAAAATATATACATACAAAATTCTTGCGGAAGCATTTATATATAACGTAAACATTCAAATACATCTGTAAATGCACAGATTCATATTGAATAACAGTAAATGCATACATACAACATATACAGGAAATGCCCATAAATATAAACACAATTATAAATCATACACCAGATAAATCCATAAAATAACAATGCAACATGTAAATTTATCACAGAATTGGCACTTATCTTGGTAAGAATCTCACCAACTACATGCAGACCTTCCATGAACCTCCCATCCTTAGACTACACTATTCATCACTCTCAATAGTGAGTCACCCCCAAGATGGGACTAAACGCCACCCGGGTAAAGGGTCCCTCACCAGGCTAATGGCCCATGGAAAATAGGAAAGACTCTGTCTTAGGTGCTCACTCAACTAACAACCTACAACCTCTCATTCCCCACATTCCTATCCCACCCAAGTAAGTGTGCCCCTTCTCTGCTAAAAAATCCTTCGGCTGCCCCACTTCCCTTCCAGGGATTCAACAACAGGCTGGACTGGAAGTCTCAGAGCACTGTAGCTGCAATTTAGCACCTTTAGGAAACCAATCCCCAACAATTATCTCACTCAGAGAATTTCTCACGGGCCTAACAACCCGCCTCTTCAATATCCCATGGGCTTGACAACCCGCTTATTCAATCCCACTCCAAACTTAACCAGGTGCACCAACAAGAAAAATGGCTATGGAAATAGGTTCAGGTACAATGACAGAAAGTATGGAGGATAACTGTCTGCATGAGTGAAAAATGGTCATGGCATCATGGCTGAATGATCGAAGGAATCAATGGTCTGAATGAAGGAAATGATGATGGAAGAGTGTCCCCCAAGATAACTAAGTCACAACCTTATGTATGCATGTACCCAACGTGACACTTGTCATGTTGGGAGCTACTTTGGCCCACTTGTCCCCAACTTTGAAACTTAGGATAAAATGATTATCCATAGTATTATAATTTAGTAAATATTAATATAATATTCCTTTTTGGTTCAAACTCCCTAGCTTAGCCCCTTTTCCTAAATTTTGGCCCTACCTTTCCCTAACTAGTGGAGTTTAGTCCTCCATCTCTTTTATCGTGGCCGGTCTGCGCGTAGGGATGTATTTATATTAATTATGAGACATGTACAAAAACAGGTGCATTGGCCTTTAACATCTAGGCTCTCCAGCCTAATCAAAATATAAGCATCATAGCTTATAACCACTGGCTCACCAGCCTATAAAACATAGCATATACATAAAGGCTCACTGGCCTCACAATCGTGTGCACTCAAGTTGTTGCGTGCAGTATCCTATGATCTGCATCATTTTACTGTGCAGTACATGCGTGCACTACACCGTGGTAAATGCAAGCTAAAAATATATCAAACATCTCACCAGCTTAAGTACATTGTTACATTTACAGTTGGGATTCTACCTAGGGATATTACAATCCCCTCCCCTTATTTATGCACCGTCATCAGTGCATCATGTATCCACATACAAAAAAAATTCCAAAAATCCTCAGTGCATTATATACCATGTACCATTCAAATTCTTTAAAATCTCCAAGCTTTAGCTATTGAAATTTTGTTACCCATCTGGTGCTCTACTTTTCAGCATCAGTTCTGGTACTTATACTGAAACTTGAAGTCAATTTCTCTATTCCATAGAGCTAGTTCAGGAAATAATTCAGCTAATTGTTCCTTATTACATGATTCAATTATACTTCATTGAAGTAGCAACTGGTTGTAGATCCATGGCATTCCACCTAGCCTTATATCTCACTGTTGATAAACTCTCAGCAACATATCATCCCTCAGTAGCACTCCAACCAATGGTCTCTCTTCCCCACGTGCCTGTACAACCCAAGGTAGTATGCACCTTCACTGTCCAACAGTCCATCGGCTACTCAAATTCCCTTCTAGGGCTCCAGTACAGGCCATACAAGAAGTATCAGAGCACCGTGGCTCCAACAGTTCCCACTTTAATCAATATCATCTCATCTGCATCACACACTTGCAGTTATCATGAGAGAGCATTATAAAAATTCCATTTTAGAAATCAAATTATTTTCATAATGAATTTTGACTTTTCCCAATATATGAAATTCTATTTCATAATTTTTCATTGTTGTTGCAATAATAGGATGTAATTTTCCTTATGGATTTCAGCAAGCACCATGCTAAATACCATTTTTCCTGCAATGATTATATATTGCATACAAACAAAAAATTGTTAGTATTTTCTATACATCATAATTCAACATGTACATCACCTTATGCAATCTTCTTAGAATTTCCTGCACCTAGCAATTCAATTACAATTACCAAACAATTCAACCAAATAGAATGACTCATCATTCCATTCATATTCATATTCATAATTAATAGCAATAAGTTCATTTCTTCAATTTTCTGAACATAAATTTTATGTAGTTATTATTCCTGTTACCACCTCACTTGCAACTTTCCTGTTGCAATGTTTACCAGTTCCTGAAATGTTCTCAACTTCATGAGTTAGCAACATTTCAACCATTAGTATAATTATTTCCATGTAAAAACATATATACATGTACTCACAAAATGCATTCAGCAAAATGCATTTAAGTATACAATTCCATCATGTATGAGTGCAACTCTGCCACTTACCAGTCATGAGTGCAACTCTCAATGATTATTTATTCAATGCACCCTTCCATTGATTTTTAGAATGAGCTTTATCTAAGTCATGCATCTCACCATCCATAAATTGGAAATCTGGCCAATGTCTTGACACATCTCCACACACTTCCCATTGTCTTCACAATTACTTGGATGCCTTCCTTTTCGACCTGAACACTACACCAAGAATACAATTCTGTAGTGTTTATTAGTGTTAGGAAAAAGGTTGCAGTCCAAGTTTTATTTAAAGGTAGGAAGCTCATTGGGTATTTGTGTGGAACATAACCTTTCTATAACCATACCTTTCCATATCCAACCATGTCCTGGTCTCATACATGACTGGCTTTCTTAGCATCATTCCTATAACAAGTTATTATCTTTTATTTTCTCTGGTATTGCCTCAAAACCAAATTAACATGACATGCTACTATGTCAGTTTGTGCATTAAAAAGATAAAATATTTGATAAATATAACATGCCTCTAGCATTTACCACACTTATTGGTAACTTAATCCTATCAATGCACTTAAACAATACCATACAATGTATTATAAACTTCAATTTGGGGAAATCCTTACCTGAATTTCCCTTCGACAATTATGCAATATAACTTCAAAAAGAAATACTTACCTGCATGGCTATCATTAAACAATTTTAATGCTACCTGATTAGTTGATCACAATAGAATCTCTTATGCCTCTTTATCATCCTTATAATTCAACATTCCAACTTTCTGTTGTTTCCTTCCATGTGCAGCAACATTATCAACAACACTTGCAAACATGCAAGCACTCTCATTTTATGGCTGTCCCAACCAGCCATAAAATACTTGTTGCTATAGTAATTGCAACAACTTCTTTCTTCTTGTATCATGTTTTCTTGTTTATCCCAGAAGTCTTCCATTCTTCAAGATTCCTGAACCTTCAAGTGCTCTTCACTGTAATTATTGTGCATGAATATTTATGATCTGAGCACTTTCTAGCCAAAACACTCTTGGCTTCCTTTGCTTTTCCATCCAAATACTAAACTGATATTAACCTTCAGCTTTTATTTACTTCCTGAATCCATCTATCCCAACTCATACTTGGATGAATTATAATTCCCATCATGTTATCTTATAGACTTTGGATATTCAACATCCATTTATTTTTTGGACTGAACTACTTCATCTCTTCCTTGAATGAATAATTTAATATTTGAGTTTTCTTGCATCCTTCTCTACTCCTTGCCAACTAGCCTCAAACTTGGCCTGCATAGCCAATTCTTTTAGAATGCTCTAAGGATGCACATCTGCCTCCTTCCCTGGCTACATAGAATTAAGTATAAGCATTTAATGCTGCGTTTAATTTACTAACATAATTTCAAGTGGTACTTCCACCCCTTGGAAATGTCACTCATGGCTCCATGCCATTTGAGATGGATTCTTCTCAGGCACCATCTCTTTTTCATTCAAAACCATGCATAGAACCATTTTCTTATTCATGGTTCTTTACTGACTCTCTACAGAGATTCATTTCACCTTTAATTCTTTCTTGGATTTGACATCTTCATGTTATTGTGGAAATATTTTCAATACTTTTGGAATGCATAAATAATCTCTACTACTATTCTTGCTTTCCCTCTTGGAGTGTTTTCATGCATTCCCATTTTCTTGATATCTTGACGTAGATGTCACCTTTTGCCTCGGCAAAGCTTCTGCGCTGACCTCCCAATCTTAACGGATCGTTCTAACTTCACCTTTGAACCAAAGTGGCTCTTTCAATTCCTCACTAGAATCTCTGTTAAAAACCCAATTCACAGGTCCTTCATTTTCCCTCTGTCACAACTTCTGTGCATACCTGATCTCTTCCCAACCGAAATTTTGGGTTTCGAGGATTTGCGATCCCTGTTGTCAAGAACCTCAGCCTTCTCAATTCCCCGATCTCTGATATCCCGAAATTCTGGAACGGCTTCAACAGCGGTTAGTCTCTGTGGCTACCTTTTGGTCCATGTGACCACTATGCCATATGATCGCAGTCCCAAGTCTTTCGCAATTTTGGGCTTTCGAATGCCGAAACACATGAACCCCTTTTTCCTCAGGATTCCCGATCCTCTGAATCCCGATTTCCTGAAATGGTCTCCTTCTCGATATTTTCCTTCGAAGACCTATATTATTGCCACACATCCCCTAGAGATGGATGGTCCTCGTCACTTCGCGGTTTCGGGAACTAAACTGCTTATGGGTTCTTTCCCTTGGAACTCCCGAAGTTATGATTCCTGATCTCCTATATGCTGAAATGACATCAGCTGGCCCCACACCAGATCTTTCCACCTTATCAGGGTTTCAGACTTCGCGGTTCCGAAATGTGTGTGCTTCCTATCTTCAGGATTCGCGAAACGTCGAATCCCGAAATGCCAATGGCTTCTGATCTCCACCACGTGTTCCAACCGATGGACGGTCCTCGATCATTCGCAATTTCGTGAAGTCAAATGCCGATGTCCTCCTGTCCTCCTGAACCCCGAAAATCCGACATGCGAAATGTCGACGGGCTCTTGATTACCGCCACCTGTCTCAACTAATGGATGGTTCTGATTCAGTCTCGAGATTTCGTGACTTGATATTCCACAATGTTGTAGTTTCTCTGTCAACTTAAAACCCCGGTAGCCAAAATACCGATGGGTGCTTGATCTCCGCCATGTGTCCCAACAGGTGGACGGTCCAGATCAAGATCGGGGTTTCCACTATGAAGTGACCCGATCTCCTGTCCTCTAGACTCCCAAAGTCCCAAATTTCGAAGTTCCGATATCTCGACACATTTTGGGACCTTCACTCTGCCTGCGAGAGTTTAACCCTTGTGCAACTCCAGTCAGATCCTATGGCCAACAGGTAACTAGGTGAGGATCCAACGGCTCACGATCTCCTGAGCTTGAAACTCTGGAAACATCCATAACCTCCTTGCTTCTCTATTAGATCGGACAACTGGCAGGATTTCGCTAATCCTCTATAAGGAAATTTGATCGTTCATCTCTTCCCTTCGATGACTTAGTAGGTTCAAATCCTTTGGGGGTCTTCCACGACTTCCATCCTTTCAAGAACCTCCTGCATGCATTCCTTGCGGCAACCCTCAATCACTTCGGTGCTGAACTCCTTTAACTCTACACACTCCTTGCAGCGACAAATCCTTCAATAGCTTCTCAGGTTTCAAACCCTGGATTCAAGCTTGGTCTGTGCACACATTGCATGACTCCTGTGCCTAACTGCACCTTTGAGGGAATGAGAACAAAATCTAATCTATCTGATATTTCAGAGACAAACCTCTGAACCCTTTTTGTCAACGCACTCCTTGTGGACAATTCGACTGCACTCCTTGCAGGAACCCTCGCTCAGATAGAGAAACAATTGAAACTCATTTTCTAACTCTTTCTCTCTTAGACTTCAAACATTTAACAAGAAATCATCCATACACAACATAGAAATAAAATGTATAACGGAAAGAGTAAAATTATGAACATACCATTCAACATACACATACAAGAAACAACTACAACACCATGAATCTAAATTAAGACTTCTTCTATTAACTTAATCTCTATACATGGGTGTTTTTCAATTACAGTTTCTCTGTTCCATCTCTGTATGCTCTCTTTTCTTCCTCTTGGTAATGTTCTTCACTACTCTGCTCTCAATTAGCATCCTCCTTCTATCTTACAATTACACAATGAGGGTGTCTATATCCATTTTCCCTCCACTCCTAAAACTATCAACTTTTAGAATTCAAAGCTACCTACTAACATAAATGCCTTCTACCTAATATGGACAAGAGCAGATCACTCAAGGTCCTTTACAATATATAAGTACGCCTCTCCTTAACTATCACATTTACGTTTGGCACATTTATCTTCAAAATTTTTTAAATAATTTATCATGTGTCTAAAATGTGTTGGTGCTTGCCCCACGCTCGCTTGACATTGGCAATGCTCCTGCATCATACTCCCTCTCTTGAAAATTTTAATGGGCTCCTGTCCATGAGCTCTCACATAGTCTGTCCATGCTTCTGAATCTCTTCTTCATTCTCCCAGCTGGCATCTTCAACTGGATGTCCTTTCCACTTGACCAAGTATTCAAAGTATTGTCTTCTTCTGGTCTTCTTGCTAATTCTTTTGTCTAGTATGATTTCCATTTGTGGCTTCTCTGGAACAGACATCTGCTTTGTCCACTGGATCTCTGGTTGTTCATCAGTTGTTCCTGCTTCCCCAGTTTTGTATGGGTACAAATATGAGACATTGAATATGGGAGAAATTACGATCCCATCGGGTAATTCAATCTCATAAGAATTTGCCCCAAGTTTCTTCAAGACCTTACATGGTCCGATCTTCTTCATCTTCAGTTTGTTATATGTCCCCTTCGGGAACCTTTCCTTTCACAGATGTGCTAGAATCAAATCACCAACCTCAAACTGAATTTGTCTCCTGTGTTGATCTGCCCTTCGCTTATACTCCTGGCTCGAGTTCTGTAAACGCTCCTTCACCTGGTTGTGAAGTTCTTTCATCGCCTCTGCAAAGTCTTCTGCACTAGCGCTCCTAGTCACAATCTATTCTGAATCCCTCAGCTCAGAAATTCATCTCAGCTGCATGCCATAAACAATTTGAAATGGACTTTGTCATGTGCTTCTATTAACTGAGTCATTATAAGAAAACTCTTCCTGTGGTAATATGTTGTCCCATTGGCTGTGGTGTTCTGTCACCAAGCTCCTCAACAAGTTTCCTAAACTCCTGTTTACCACTTCTGTCTGTCCATCCGTCTGAAGATGATAAGCCAAATTGAATGAAAAGTTAGTTCCAGGCTTCTTCCATAAGGTCCTCCAAAAGTGTCCTACGAATTTAGTGTCTCGATCGGAAACTATGCACCTTGGTAAGCTGTGAAGTCGAATGACTTCTTTGAAAAACAGATTCGCAATGTGAGTTGCGTCACTAGTTTTCTGACATGAAATAAAGTGTGCCATTTTGGAAAATCTATCCACCACCTCAAAGATTGAGTCAAACCCTGTTTGTGTTCTTGGCAACCCCAATATGAAATCCATGCTGACTGCATCCCACGACCTCTCAAGTATTGGCAATGGTTGATAAAATCCCGCATTCTGTTTCTTTCCTTTCGAATGCTGGAAAATTTTGCATCTGTCCACGAACCTCTTGGCATATGCTCGCATTCCCGGCCAAAAATATGACTCATTCAATTTTGCGAATGTCTTGTCGTGACTAAAGTGCTCGGCCAATCCTCCACTGTGTTTCTCCTTCAGCAAATTCTCCCTCATGGAGCATTTTGGAATACAAAGTTGATTATATTTAAACAACAATCCTTCCTGGATTATGTATTCTGTCCATTGGATTCTATCTCTAAGAATTGGATTCTCAGCTACTTCGTATGCCTTCTTAAAATCTGGATCATCTCTGTACATGTCCCTGAGGTCATCAAAACCCAGTGTTTTAACTCTGAACTCCTGCAACAACAAACATTTCCTGCTCAAAGCATCAGCAACCTTGTTAGCAGTTCCAGAAATATACTTAATTACAAAAGTAAAGTTCTGCATGTATTCAACCCATTTTACATGTCTTTGATTCAACTTTTCCTGTCGAGTCACAAACTCCAGTGCATGATTGTCACTGTATAGGACAAACTCCTTCGGAATCAAATAGTGCCTCCACTTCTTCAATGCCTGAATGATAGCATAGAACTCCTTTTCATATGTGGAGTACTTCACCTTTGCTTCATTCAACTTCTCGCTGAAGTATGCTATCGTCCCGTCTTCTTGACTTAAGACTGCCCCTATTGCAAATCCACTTGCATCGCATTTCACTTGAAATGTTTTTTGGAAATCAGGCAACACCAGAATTGGTTGTTCCGTGATTTTCCTCTTCAACTGATTAAAACTCTTCTCAGCCTCTTCTGTCCAGTGCAAATATTTGTGTCTTTTCTTCACTGTGTCCATCATTGGTGCACTAATTCCACTAAAATTCCTGATGAACTTCTGGTAGAAACTAGCCAATCGATGAAAACTTCTCACCTCAAATATGCCCTTCGGTGATGGCCAATTCTTGATCACTTCCACCTTATCTGGATCCATCCTCAATTTATCTGCAGAAATAACAAAGCCCAAATAGATGAGTTCTGTCTTCATGAATGAGGATTTCTTCATGTTTATCAACAACTTCTCTTGCTGTAATCTCTTCATCACTGTAACTAAGTGTTTTAGATGCTCTGCCTCTATTTTACTGGAGATCAATATATCATCCAGATACACAATGACAAATTCTCCGATGAACTCCTTCAGGACTTCGTTCATCAACCTCATGAAGGTACTTGGTGCGTTTGTTAAACCAAATGGCATAACAAGCCATTCATACAACCCTTCATTAGTCTTGAAGGTTGTTTTCCATTCATCACCTTCCCTCATATGAATCTGGTGATATCCACTTTTCAAATCAATCTTCGAAAAAAAAATTGCTCCACTTAAGCAATCCATCAGATCATCTATCCTTGGTAATGGAAATCTATACCTGATGGTTATCTTGTTAATTGCCCTTGAATCAGTACACATCCTCTAGCCTCCGTCTTTCTTTGGACTGAGTACTGTCGGAACAACACATGGACTCAAGCTTTCTCTAACCAACCCTTTATCCAACAAATCCTGAACTTGTCTTTTGACATTTTCATTCTCCTGCGGCGTTAATCTGTACGCTTCTTTGTTTGGTAAACTGGCTCCAAGTATGAGATCAATATGATGACTCACACTCCTGATTGGTGGCAATGAATGAGGTAGTTCGTCCACTACTATGTCAATGAACTCTTCCAGTAGTTCCTAAACTTCTTTTGGTAAATCATCTATCCTTGTGCTGGTTAAGACAATCATTGGCTTCTTGACCACAATGAATTGTGGTTCCTCCTTCTTCTTGACCTCGTTGAGGAGTTCCTTCCCACTCATGAGAAGTATAGTGTTAATTACTTCAGGTTTCACTTCCTTGTCTTTGATTGGAAGCAACATGTGAGTTCTCCCATTCTTTTCTAGGGTGTATGTGTTCATCCTCCCATCATGAATCACATTTCTGTTATATTGCCATGGTCTACCCAGCAATAAATGACAAACATCCATGGGAATAACATCGTAGAGTATCTTATCATTATATCCTCCTATCTTAAATTCAACTAAACATTGTTTAGTGACATTTACCTAATGTCCCTTTTGTAGCCATGAAACTCTATATGGACTTGGATGTTCAATCATCTCCAGCTCCAACTTTTCTACCATCTCCATTGAAACGAGATTATCTGTGCTACCACTGTCCACAATGACCTTGCATACCCTGTCCTTGGTTTTGCAAGTAGTCCAAAAAAGTCTTTTTCTCTGTACTGGACTCTCCACCTCCTTCTCTGGTGTCAAAATAACTTTTCGCATCATCAACGATCTTCCGCCTTCAGCATCCTCTGCCTCAACATTCTGCCTTTGTGCTTTGGCGATGTGAGTCTCTCCACTTTCTTTCTTCTTATCTGGACATTCATAAGATTTGTGTCCATTCTTTCCACACATGAAGCATTTTATTACTCCACCTCTTCCTCTTCCTCTACCTCTAGTACGAGGAAAAACATTATTATCAACATAATCTCCTCTTTTTTCGGTATGATGCCCTCTCTGTTCAACATATTTCCCTCGCTGTGAGGTTCCACCTCTTTCAGTTCGAGCCTGAGGTTTCTTCCAGTCCTCCTTGGGTTTCTGATTTTTATCTTGGACAACTGATTTGCCCCTGGCTTGACTTCTGCCTCAGCCTCTTTGACCCTGCTTACGGCTCAGTTTCTCTTCAGCCTTTAGAGCCATTTGATAAGCATCTTCCACCGTTCGGATGGTTACCATGCTCATCTCATCCTGAATGTCATATCTCAGGCCATTCATGTACCTGGAAACCTTTTCATCATCACTTTCCCGATGACCTTCCCTGATGTTCAACCTGTAGAATTCTTCGGTATAGTCCTTCACTGTCATCAGCTTCTGTCTCAAATTTTGCATTCTTCAAAATAGAGTAATCTGGTAATCTCTGGGAATGAATTTTTCCTTCATCTTCACAATCATCCTATCCCAAATCTTGATTTTTTGCTTGCCTTTGCAGCGTCTGTCATCTTGTAGTTCATCCCACCATAATGCTGCATGTCCTTTCAGCCTTGTGATGGCATGTCTGACCTTCTTGTCTTCCTCGACATCTTCATAGTCGAAATAAGTGTCCAGAGCTATAATCCAGTCTAGAAGTTCTTCAGCATCCAGGTTTCCTTCATAAAATGGGATGTCCATTTTTTCCCTGGCACCCATCCTTGCGACAGCTCTAATCAAGTGTTCATTCGTAGCATATTTTGCTGAAACTTCTTCTTCTTCATGTTCAACTTCATTTTCACTTTCGGAATCAATAAGATCCCCAATACCAACTGTGCGTCTCTATGCTGTCTCCATGTCCTCAAGTCTGGAGCGTAAATCACACATTTCTCTTGCCATGTTTGGGTCATGCATCTGCCTATCTCTTCTTCTTGGTATTTCCCATTCCTCTGGCAGATCGGGTGTTTGCATGTCCCTTCTTCTAGGCGACATGGTGAATTTTCCTTTTCCTTGCTATAGAAAGCAAAGAACCCTTTCTGGGCTTTGATACCAAACCTGACGCAGACGTCACGTTTTTCCTCGGAAAAGCTTCTGCACTGACCTCCCGGTCTTAATGGATCGTTCTAACTTCACCTTCGAACCGAAGTGGCTCTTTCAATTCCTCACTAGAATCTCTGTTAAAAGCACAATTCACAGGTCCTTCCTTTTCCCTCTGTCACAACTTCTGCGCATACTTGATCTCTTCCCAACCGAAATTTCAGGTTTTGGGGATTCACGATCACTGTTGTCGAGAACCTTAGCCTCCTCGATTCCCCGATCTCCGATATCCCGAAATGCCGGAACGACTTCAACAACGGTTAGTCTCCGTGGCTACCTTTTGGTCCATGTGACCACTATGCCATATGATCGCAGTCCCAAGTCTTTCGCGACTTCGGGCTTTCAAATACCGAAACACATGGACCCCTTTTTCCTCAGGATTCCCAATCCTCCGAATCTCGATTTCCCGAAATGGTCTCCTTCTCAGGATTTTCCTTCGAAGACCTAGATTATTGCCACGTGTCCCCTAGAGATGGATGGTCCTCGTCACTTCGCGGTTTCGAGAACTAAAATTCTTATGGGTTCTTTCCCTCGGAACTACGAAGTTCTGATTCCCGATCTCCTATATGATGAAATGACATCAGCCAGCCCCACACCGGAGCTTTCCACCTTATCGGGGTTTCAGACTTCTCGGTTCTGAAATGTGTGTGCTTCCTGTCTTCAGGATTCGCGAAACGCCGAATCCCGAAATGCCGATGGCTTCCGATCTCCACCACGTGTTCCAACCGATGGACGGTCCTCGATCATTCACGATTTCACGAAGTCAAATGCTGATGTCCTCCTGTCCTCCTGAACCCCGAAAATCCGACATGCGAAATGTTGATGGGCTCTTGATTACCACCACCTGTCTCAACTAACGAATGGTTCTGATTCAGTCTCGGGATTTCGCGACTTGAGATTCCCCAATGTTGTAGTTTCTCTGTCAACTTAAAACCCCGGTAGCTGAAATACCGACGGGTGCTTGATCTCCGCCACGTGTCCCAACAGGTGGACAGTCGAGATCAATATTGAGGTTTCCACTATGAAGTGACCTGATCTCCTGTCCTCTAGACTCCTGAAGTCCTAAATTCTAAAGTTCCGATATCCCAACGCCTTTCGGGACCTTCACTCTGCCTGCGAGAGTTTAACCATCGTGCAACTCCAGTCAGATCCTACGGCTAACAGGTAACTAGGTGAGGATCCAACAACTCACCATCTCCTGAACTTCAAACTCTGGAGATAGCCGTAACCTCCTTTCTTCTATATCAGATTGGACGGCTGGCGGGATTTCGCTAATCCTCTACAAGGAAATTTGATCATTCGTCTCTTCCCTTCGATTACTTAGCAGGTTTGAATCCTTTTGGGGTATTCCACAACATCCATCCTTTCAATAACCTCCTGCATGCATTCCTTGTGGCAACCCTCAATCACTTTGGTGCTGAACTCCTTTAACTCCGCGCACTCCTTGCAACAACAAATCCTTCAATAGCTTCTCAAGTTTCAAACCCTGGATTCAAGCTTGGTCTGTGCACACATTGCACGACTCCTGTGCCTAACTGCACCTTTGAGGGAATGAGAACAAAAGCTAATCTATCTGAGCTTTCAGAGACAAACCTCTGAACCCTTTTTGTCAACGCACTCCTTGCGGACAATTCGACTGCACTCCTTGCAGGAACCCTCGCTCAGATAGAGAAACAATTGAAACTCATTTTCTAACTCTTTCTCTCTTAGACTTCAAACATTTAACAAGAAATCATCCATACACAACATATAAAGAAAATGTATAATGGAAAGAGTAAAATTATGAACATACCATTCAACATACACATACAAGAAACAACTACAACACCATGAATCTGAATTAAGACTTCTTCTATTAACTTAATCTCTATACATGGGTGTTTTTCAATTACAGCTTCTCTATTCCAACTCTGTATGCTCTCTTTTCTTCCTCTTGGTAATGTTCTTCACTACTCTCCTCTCAATTGGCATCCTCCTTCTATCTTACAATTACACAGTGAGGGTGTCTATATCTGTTTTCCCTCCACTCCTAAAACTATCAAATTTTAGAATTCAAAGCTACCTACTAACATAAATGCCTTCTACCTACTATGGATGAGAGCGGATCGCTCAAGGTACTTTACAATATATAAGTACGCCTCTCCTTAACTATCACATTTACGTTTGGCGCATTTATCTTCAAAAGTTTTTAAATAATTTATCATGTGTCTAAAATGTGTTGGCACTTGCCCCACGCTCGCTTGACATTGGCGATGCTCCTGCATCATATCTACCCCATGAATTATTCTTCCATTATTCTAGGATGTTCATGGACTTGCAACTACATATTATGCTGATATTAATTTTCAGCATCCCACTATTATTCAGATCCCCATGATCCAACTCCTACATGACCCAATTATATTTCCAGTCATGTTTTCTGAGTAACCTTGGACAATTAACATCAAATTCCTTCTTGAGGTACTTGATTTACCCTTTCCTTATCTGATCATATCAACACTTGGATTTTCTTGCTGACTATTACGTTTCCTTGTCTTGACCAATCTGATTTTAACCTGCCTTGCCCAATCCACTTCTATCATGCCATAATGATACCCTTCATACCATGCTTCCACTGTGCACTCTGATAACCATAAGGGAAGCATTACTCTAATTTCATAGATAATTCCTGGATATGATGCACTCTTTATCCAACTATGCATTAAGCCTCTTTATTTATCCGAATACTATCATTATGATAGTCAATTCTTTTTATAATATATCTTACTCCCATGCATTGCTTAATTTGTATATTGATTTCTTTGGGAGTGTTCACTAATTCATTCACTACATGATCTATTCCTCTCCCCAGGTTCCATTGAATACTTGACTAACATGAGAGGACTTCCTATATTGGCTTCCAAAGACTTTATGGTTGTGCCAAGATTCATACCTTAACCTTTTGTAGTCTTGGATTTTGATTATCTTCTGAAATATTTTGTACTAGCACTCTTTCCCTGAGTACCTCTGATTAATTTTAAATAAACTTCAACCTTCTCACCTATTAATAACTAAATTTTTTTAACTCTGTAAAATGTGCAACCAACAAATCTTTGTCAGATTAACTGACTCAACAATTTTATGAAAATATGAACCATTCTGGTTCAATAATACATATCATAATTCTTTCTTCTGATTTCCTAGAAATTTGAATTCCTTGATCAATTTTCTGGGTGGATATTTAGACTCCTCTATCCAATACCTTTCCAATTCTTTCTCTCATGATCAATACTGAGTCTTGAGCAGAAAGTTATGGTCATTTGAAATTTTCTCATTAACTTTTATGTTCATACTTCCACTTGGCACAATTTTGCGCTGTAATTATGCATTTCTGCACCTACTCCAGTGGATTTTTTGTGGGAGCTCCATTGGGTTTCTTCATATACATTTTATGGACACTCTATCCAAGTATCACCTCATTCTAGGTTCTGGGCTACTAGTTACAACCCACTGAAGTTCTAGGCCAAAATACCATATTGTAACTGATATGCTACATGTACCTTATTTTCCATATTAAACACTTTTAACATGCTCAAAAATTTAATTCATATCTTTTAATGTCTTCTATGGTTCAATATCTTTCCATTGACTTCTCCTGCGCCTCAATTTGATTCTGGAGCAGAGAGTTATGGCTTTTTGACGTTAGATGGGTCTTAATATTTACCCTCCACTGTTTGTGCTGTAACTTTCTCGTAAAAGATTTGTTTGACGAACAATTTACACCATTAGAAATCTCTCTCCGAGCTCTTTTATTTGATCTTCAGAGACAACATGTACCTTCGGTACACCTTTGTCTTGTGTTTTTTGAGTTTCTCAAAATGCTCTTAAGGCCTTTAAAAATGCGCTGTAAAAGATGGCGTTCAAATGATATAAAACATCACATAAAATCACTGGTTTTCTATTGTTATTTTCCCTTCAAACAAATTCACACGCACATATATCAACCAGTACGGATATATTTATCATGTGTAGCAACAACACAGGGTAAATCGTGCTCTGCGCACTTATAACCACTGTGCATTACTTCTCCATTGCGCCAATAACTTGCACGCACTACTTTTGTGTCATGCGCCAATATCCACTGCGCACAGTTTTGGTTCTTGCACTATTATCTGTTGCACACATTTATTTATTTATTTTGTATCGCACACTGGTATCCTATGCACAATTCACTCTATGCATTGCACCATGCCAAGTTTAGTACGCCTCCACCGCACATCAATACTTTGAGCGCACCATACTAAACTATCGCGCGACAACATATACCCATATTGCGCGTGCACCAACTAAACTCCTTTGCGCTCTGCCAATACTGCATACAACCCGTGCACCATTTTTATGTGTGTGTATACTACGCACACTTTCTAATGAACCACAGAATGCTAAATTTAGTGTGTGCACCCACACACTAATATTTTTCCATGCGGCACCAAAATTTACCGTGCGCATCCGCAGACCATAGTTTTCCGTGTGGTGCCAAAATTTACCGCATGCACCCCACACACCAACATTTCCACGCGGTACTAAATTTTTATCCCGTGCACCTGCACGCTAACATGTTTTTCCACGCGCTACTAAATGTTACCTATCCCAATCTTTTCACTGCACCACATGCATATTTAGTGCGCCCAACTGTGCACATTCACCTTTATGTGCATCAAATCCTCATGAATTCCGCTGCAGAAATTGGGGCTTTTTCCTAACCTTTTACCCAATTTACCATAGTCATTCTACAACTACGAATTTTTTTTCAATTTTAACCTGATAACACTAGTTCAACCTCTGTAACAACAGATCGTTGCGGGTTGACATCTCTGGAATGAATTTTCCCAAACTCAATTCACGAATTGGGAATTTTAATTATAAAAATCTCTCCAACTGTCATGAATTCACTGTAACTTCAAATTCAACCAATTCTAGGTCTGAATTTGCTAGAACATATATTAAATCGATAATATCTCACCACATGGACGAATTTCCCAATTTTCCCATGAATTTAACAACAGAAATTGGGGCTTTTCCCCAATTTCTCACAATTGTTGTTACTTTTTATCATGGACGTTCCGTAATTCGAAATCTGGTCTCTTCGAAATAAATCCTCTATGAAATTTTGCTTCAACTTAAATTGCTCGACCCATCCAGGCTCAGTGTTGGAAACTGAAGCTCTGATACCATATTGTAACATCCTCGACCACCAATAGGCCGGGCAATGCCACTACTCAGACCACTTAACTTAGCTATGAAAACCATTTTGTAAAGTTCCCGACAATCCATGCTGGGACACGCTACACTAGATAACTCTTACGTTCTCTTTGCAGAACATAATGTAACATACCCAATATCCAACTGAGCTATGCCACATACAATTTTCTATCTACATGCAATAAAAATATATACATACAAAATTCTTGTGGAAGCATTTATATATAACGTAAACAGTCAAATACATCTATAAATGCATAGATTCATATTGAATAACAATAAACGCATACATATAGTATATACAGGAAATACCCATAAATATAAACACAATTATAAATCATACACAAGATAAATCCATAAAATAACAACACAACATATAAATTTATCACACAATTGGCACTTATCTTCATAAGAATGTCACCAACTACATGCAGACCTTCCAGGAACCTCCTAGCCTTAGACTACACTGTTCATAACTCTCAATAGTGAGTCACCCCCGGCCTGGGACTAAACTCCACCCGGGTAAAGGGTCCCTAACCAGGCTAATGGCTCATGGAAAATAAGAAAGACTCCATCTTAGGTGCTCACTCAACTAACAACCTATAACCTCTCATTCCCCACATGCCTGTCCCATTGAAGGAAGTGTGCCCCTTCTCTGCTCAATAGTCCTTCGACTGCCCCACTTCCCTTCCATGGCTTCAGCAACAGGCCGGACCAGAAGTCTCAGAGCATTGTAGCTGCAGTTTAGCACCTTCAGGAAATTGATCCCCAACAATTATCTCACTCAGAGAATTGTTCACGGGCTTGAAAACCCACCTCTTCAATATCCCACAGGCCTGACAACCCACTTCTTCAATCCCACTCCAAATTTAACCAGGTGCACCAACAGGAAAAATGGCTATGGAAATAGGTTCAGGTACAATGACAGAAAGTATGGAGGATAACTGACTGCGTGAGTGAAAAATGGTCATGGCATCATGGATGTATGATCGAAGGAATAAATGGTATGAATGAAGGAAAAGATGATGGAAGAGTGTCCCCCAAAAGAACTAAGTCACAACCATATGTATGCATGTCCCCAACATGACACTTGTCATGTTGGGAGGTACTTTGGCCCACTTATCCCCAACTTTGAAACTTAGGATAAAATAATTATCCATACTTTTGTACTTTAGAAAATATTAATATAATATTCCTTTTTGGTTCAAGATCCCTAGCTTAGCCCCTTTTCCTAAATTTGGCCCTCCCTTTCCCTAACTAGTGGAGTTTAGTCCCCTATCTCTTTTATCGTGGTCGGTCTGCGCGCAATGATGTATTTATATTAAATATGAGACATGTACAAAAACAGGTGCATTGGCCTTTAACATCTAGGCTCTTTGGAATAATCAAAATATAAGCATCATAACTTATAACCACTGGCTCACCAGCCTATAAAACATAGCATATACACAAAGGCTCGCTGACCTCACAATCGTGCACACTCAAGTTGCTGCACGCAGTATCCTGGGATGTGCATCATTTTACCGTGGAGTACATGCGTGCACTACACCATGGAGAATGCAAGCCAAAAATATATCAAACATATCACTAGATTAAGTACATTGTTACATTTATAGTTGGGATTATACCTGGGGATATTACAGGCTTAGTGCGTGACTAGAGCATGATAAGACTTGCAGTGCTAAGTGCAAGTGATTGTAAGAGGCTTTGTGCACGGATTGTATAAGGCTTTGTGGCATGATCTAAATCGAGGAAGGAGGATTTGGCGAAGTGCACGCAGATCTCCTGTCCTTGGTGGAGTTGGATTTGTGGATCTGTTCCTGTAAGAATATTGAAGGAGACTAATAAAGAAGAAGAAGAGTTGTTGGACGTATCCCCACACTGGGGTGAACCACGTATATCCTGTGTTGATGTGATTTGTGCAATGTTGTTCATGATTTTTATATTTTCTTAGTGCACTGTTCTTGATATGTGATAGGTAGATCCATTGATTCTTAGTTCTTGATATATGAATATATGCTAGATCTTCTCTGATGCTATGTGCTTAAGGATTAGATATGCTTAATCTTGATTACTACTGCATTGATTTGTAATAATGGTTAATCTGCGATGTGAATAAGAATCATATCTTAATGGATACTATTGGCCAAGTTCTCTATTAAGTGTTGTAATCATAGATCTGTGTCTCAGCTAGGTTGTAGACACTTGAGTCCTGCAACCCCCCCTGCATATACCTTGGGTGAGACTTCATCTACTTCAGAGGTGTTGCCGAAAGGGCCGGTAGTTAGGGTTTTGTTGGTGCGTTGTTGAAGCGTTGAACCCTGGGTCTACCCCTATGCCAACAAATGGTTCCATTTTTGGGATCTGAAACTGTGATTGCTGGGAACTGAAGAAAAGAGAAAGCTCTGTGCATAGATCTGTTGGTGTAGTGCACAATATTCTACTTGACTTGCGAATATCTGTGCTAAAAGAGAAGTCTGATCTGAAGGAAAGAGGTAAGATCTTAAATCTTTGTGTTGTGCTCTGGTAAAAGTAAGATAAGTGGAATTTTTTTCTTTGAAAGTATGAATTCAAGTATGTTTGATAGATTCTGTTCTAGTCTAAAAACACACAGCTAGAAGAAATATTTGATTTGAATAAATTTGATAGACATAGTAAAATATATGTTATTCCTATGCATATACATAATTTTTGGACTAATAAGTGGATGCAGGAACCTAGAAAGAATTTTTTCAGATTGCAGACCCATCACTGTGATCCTAGTGCATAGTACAAAAAAGGTTGGGGATCATTTAAAAGAAAGAGAGGATTGACACTGTGTTATAATTGCAGAAGACCAAGACATCTTTCTAAGGAATTTCCTAGTGTAGGTCCTATTTGTTTTTGTTGTAAAGATGTTGATCATGAGGTTTTTGATTTCCCTAGAATAATTTCTATAGTTGAAAAGATGAACACGAGACATGAAAACTGTAAAGAAGGTCAAGAGACTAAGGATACGTTAGAAAACCTGAAAGAATAAGAGACTATGTTATTACAACTGAAAGAAACACTGAATGATCACAGAGACATCAGTTCTCCAGAGATCTTAAAAGAAAAGAAGTGCATAGAAACAAGAATAAGAGACTTAGACATAGAATGTGTATTAGATGAGGAAACACATGTGAATCTTATGCCATAAAGTACTTGGGAAATTTTGGGAAAGCCTGCTATGATTCCTTCATTGGGAAGGATAGGATTGTTTAAAGGAAATATGATAACCCTATGTGGAAGAGTTACTAATATACCCATGATTACTCATGGAACATAGACTGAAGAAGAATTTGAAGTCATTAAGTTTGTTGAGAACAACGCTCCTTTTGTACTTGTGTTAGGAGAGACCTGGATTGAGAAAGAGAAGATCCGAAGGAAAACATAGGAGGAAGCCACAGAATAGAAAAAACAAGAATTAAGGGATTTCATGACTAGAAAAACAAAGCGACTAATAGAAGAATAAGAAAATAAGTCGAAGCAATTCAAGGCCACATAATTAGCTATCGAAGTTGAAAGAACGTAGGAAGGATTAAAAAACCTATCCATACAGGAGAGAAGAGCTCCTACCCTGAAAATAGTAAGAAAATAAGTATTACACTCGAACCCTTTGAAAGACCCTCAACAGTGCACAGTTACTACGCTAAGAGAAGATAATAATAGGAATGGAAAGAGGAATCCAGAGACTCAGATGACAGGAAATAAGGTTAGAAATATCAGTAAGAAGAAATCAAAGTTAGAAAAATTGCAAGAAGTTCCAGAGAAGACTTCGCAGAAGGCAGGCTTGTAGAACTTGAACAACGCTGAATGGTACTTCACCATGACAAAGTTATATGACCTTTGGAGGTGTCTCGACCGTTAGAATTACACTCTGAAATGGATAGAAACACAATTATTGCCGGAAAGGTTGCCATTGGACCGTTGAGACCATGCCATAAAATAATCACATTTTCCTGTCCCAAATGATGGTGTCTGGTTAATTTTATTGATTTATACTTATCATTTAATGTCTAACCCTAAATTATGAATATAATAACATGATTTCAGTTCTTGTTTTCCTATCTTTGGATGTAGGTCAACCTTGGGAGGAGACGTGCAGTCAGTGGAAATTTCAAGCTTGAGGAGATCATCACCAGATGTGGGATCAAAGGTATAGTTACCCGATCTCTTCTTTGATTTTATTTCTTTACATTGGTTTTGGTATATTTAGGGTATAATAGAGAATTGATTAAATTTTAGATGATTATTCGATCAGTCTACATCTTGAACCCTGGTGTAGTTAAAAGGGGGGTTTTCCCGCTAGTAGAACTGGCGACCATATTGGGTATTGTCTCTAAGGTTTTTTAGGGGATTTTGGGTTGTTTGATTGGTTAGTTTTCCTTTCAAGTTTATTTCAAGTTTTTTGAGTCTGTTAAGGGATTTTGGTCACCTCCAGGGTGCATACTAGTTGTCCCTGCTCTGTAATCCTTCCTGGTCTTTTTATTTTTTGAAGAGATACAAAGGTGTATGCACCCTGTCTTGGGTCATCAAGCGTACATACACTCTCTTCTCAGTAAACAACCCGCGTACATATGCAGGTTGCTGATGCAACAACCTGCGTCCTTGTTTCATGAAATGTTTTGAAAAAAGAGGGAGTTTGTCTCTTTCCTGATTGAAGTTCACACTTCTCAAGGATTTCTTGGATCAGTACAAAGTCTCTGTTCATGACCATAGCCTGGGTATAGGTTTCAGTTAACTTGTTTTCTTGGTCTTCTTTTGTTTACCCTTAAAAAGGTTTTAAGGAATATGTCGAGTTGTAGAAATGCCATCTTGGTTTCTTGATTGAATCCTTGTAATATGCAGTGGGATGAAGGTCTTTTCCAGTCTTGTTTCAGTTTTCTTTTTATCCTTTTTACTTGCTTTGAAAAAATAAAAACATTTACTTCAGTTTTTCTCTTTAAAGAAATTCAAAAAAAAGAATTTCATTTTCTTGCATTTTAGTTTGGAAAAGTAGTTAGAGTTTTTATTTGAAAATAGGAAAAAGAGTCTTTCTTTCAGGTTCTTTTTTTTATTTCTTGAAACATAAGTAGCTTGTATTCAAGAGAAAGCAATTTTTAGGTTTTCTTTGCAATATATTGAAAAGTTAGTTAAGAAAAGTTGTGTTTACAAAGAGTTAGTTACAAAGTTTTTCTTTTAAATTTGAAGTAATTTTTCTTTCAAGTGCTTTAATTTTCTCCTCATTTTCATCTCTTTATAACGCCATTCGTTTCACCACCATGCCTTGTGAGTAAATAAACCCTTTAAAAAGAATGGTTAATCTAAAATACTCTAGGATTTTTTGTTTGTAGGGTCCACAAACTAGTTTAGGGTTTTTAGGGCCTTGAATTAGGTTGGAGAAGAAACTCTTAGAGGTCGTTAAATCAAACATTGGAGTATGAGTTAGGGAGTTCTTAAGTCCAGTGTCGTAAAAATTATCTCTGACCCCCCTCTAACATAGGGGATAAACACGAGGTTGTGTGAGGAAAGGAAACAAAGAGAACCCCTCCAAAGATAGATTGAACGTAGTGGGGAACATATATTGAGGGCCTCTCTCAGGAGTAATACCAATTGCATTTGCCCATGGATCTTCTTAGACCTCAAATCCGTTAGAGATCCTTTGTTGTCTTCCATACCATTTACTTTCAATACCCTTGATAGGCTTCAAACTTGTTATCGTTCTCATTGCGATCCGCTCGACTGTCGACTGTACCCTCCTAGTGACTGACTGCGAGCTGGAAACTTAGTTTCCCATATTATAGGGACTTATATAGGTGACTGCGGGGGTATACCGTGGTATTTGGGGAAGACGTCGGATTGTGCTTCACAGAGTATACCTGGAGGGTGCTTCCGTGTTCAAGTTGCACTTACACCAATTAGTTTCTCCAATGATGATTAGTGTAACTGTCCTTCCTACTAGATAGTCGACTCCTTGATTTGTCTTTAAGAAATTTTTTAGTGTGTGCTTGGTGTTCAAATTCTAGTTAAGCCTTACTGTTTCGGTTAATAATTTCACAAGGTTGAATATCAACAACTCTGTCGGTCGAGAAGGCTTCAGGGCCTATCGCCGGTTACATTGGAGCCACCTCCGCCACCGTTACGATGAAGAATTGACCAATAAGGGTCGTTCGAAGAGACCAGGACGTAGGAAACTATGCCCAAGCCTGCTCCGCGAGGAGACTGTTCGACTCCAGAATAACCTACCATTTCTGACATTGAGGCAGATGTCCTCAAGCCATCCAACCCTCTGATTATTGACTTGTTGGTGCCATTCTTGATTCAGGTTGTCCCTCCTGAGGTGACACTTTCTGAGTGCCATATATTCCTACAAGCGGCAATGGAAGAGAATGTTTCTACTTCGTCTGGGAGTCCTCATACTCTCATTACAGCTACTACTGCAGGGGAAATCCTAACTCCTCTCCCACCTTCAACAGTCAGGGCCACAATGGTCTCAACTTCTTCAACTTTGGTCAGTGGTCCAATACCGTTATCGACATTGGCCACCACTTCATTTAATCAGAGTGTGATAGGCCCTCTCTTCTCATATGGGATTCCTAGATTTCATTCAAACTCAGTTCTTACCTACTTTACCTTGCAGACCATGGGTCTGGGGGTAGGGAGCTCAAACGATATTGTACAAGGGTCAACCGGGGGAGATTATGTCCCCTTTAATGTTATCCCTTATGGTGGGGGTCAGATACCTCCTTCGCCCCCTTCGCCTGGTGGTGCTTTTCAGCAACCAATCAGGCCAAACACTAATTATAGCTTGTTCGGTGGAGGCAGTTTAGAAACTTCATCTTATACAACGTAGGTAGGATCTATGCTATTCTCTTTACTCAACACATTTGGGAACAACACATTTTCTTTGGCTCCTGTCTTGGCTGGGGGAAACCCTAGTTTTGGGCAACATAACTCGGTGCATGGTACTATTCCTTGATAGGGAGCGACGATTGGATTTTTCTCCACTCAGGGTCTTTGGAATACTTGGTAGGGATTAGTTCCCTTGCAAGGGATTTCATTTGGGGGAAACCCCTTCCATGCTCAATGGAACCCTGTGCAGGGCTCTGTACCTATGCCTATCAGATTGGTTGGGGGCATCCCCTTCCAAAATCATTGGAACACAATCCTGGGAGCAATCCACACATAAGATATGTCATCCAACTATGAGAGTCAGCCAATGATACCCCAATAGACAAGTTTCCATATGCTATTCAACGCCACAGTTTCTACCAGAACCCTGGCCAATAGTCCAACTTTTCCTAGAAACCTGGTGCTAGTCAAACTCTAGGACCCTCTTTTCCTGTAAATAGTACACAACCTAAAATTCCATTTCTGGCAATGCTACATCTACCAGAATTGTCAATATTACTGAACGATCCAATTTGTCATGATCCGCATTGGACCCCCATGCTGATTAAGTTTCCCTCGTATATTCAAAAATTTGAACTTAATCCTGGTGAAGATCTAGGTGATCATGTGACAACTTTTAATCTATGGTGCTCGTCAAAATCACTGAGGGATGAATCTGTCTAGTTGCACCTCTTTCAACGCACTCTTATAAGGGGTGCAGCGAAATGGTATATTGAGATTAACTGCTCGAGGTACTCTTACTTCAACGACTTGGCGATGGTATTCTTTAACCATTTACAGTTACCTGTAAGATATGATGTCAACACCGAATCGCTAGCCAAATTTGAGCAAACCAAGGCCGACCACATCTTCAATCATATCTAAGAATGGCGACGTCAAAAGATCTTAATTAAGGTCCAGGTCCCTCCTTCTTTCTTGCTTGAGTGGTTCATGAATTATTTGCTGTCCTGTATATCCATGGACGTAATGACTTTTGGAGTGTTTTCAGAAGAGGAGGCGATAGTGAGAGCGCAACATCTTTAACTTATCTACTCTCAGTCCGACATGCTCTATGAGATTTTTCCAGATGTGCCACAGTCTATTCTCTATAAGGAAAAGAAAAAGTATGGACCCCATGTCGATGGCATTGTGGGCTTAGTGCAAGGAAATTCCACTGATATGTTGTCAAGTCAATTGCAACAACTATCAATACAACAGACTACGGCCAACTAGAATTATATTTTAGTTGTTCCCCCTACCTAGACGTCGAACATACACAGTGTGTAGTCGACGAAACCTAAGGCCAAACAAAATCCTAAGGCAAAGAATAAACAATGGAACAAGAAGGGTAAAGGGGATAAAAAGTCTACCAATATTACTGGCGGGGGAAAAAAGGAGAAGAAGAAGTCAAAGTATCTGTGTAATCTTTTCACAGAAGACCACTCGACTAATTTGTGCCCTCGGATTGTAGAAGATCAGAGGCTATTGGAAAAATAATAGCCTGTTGTGCTGACGAACCCATTTCCACATGGGAAAAACATGGCTCAAGATTCAACATCCTTGAGTGTGGAAGGGGGTAGTCAAGGACCCCCCGTGACTACCAGTAACAACCCAGCCACAAATATTTACATGATGAATGTTGCGGCTAATATAGTGACCAGGGCTCGAGATTACAGAATGACGAAATCTGTTGAGAAGGGAAAAGAAGCCACGAACCCACCGACTCCTCTCCAAATTGAGAGGATGGTGGGAGAAATGATGACTCACATCCCAAAAGGTGCATTTAAGAAGGCTTATCCCAAACGCGAGGGCCTCCCAGAACTACTCCATTGTGGAAGATTTGGCATAGATCCCTTGCAGGATGTCTTCTTTGGAAGTCCTCCACAGTTTCCATTTGTAGAGAAAATATCTATTATCCACCTTGGGATCGATAGAGACTTGTAACCCGTGAGCGATTTTTTTTTATCCAACTGACTTGAAACCTCATTGTCCTTACCACATTGTGTTTCATATAGTAGTGGCTTACGCCAAAAAAATATTTTACTTAGAACATTTTCCGTACGGTGGTTAACGAGGGAGTGGGGTGCCTTGACTTGCGTGATGTCATTGGCGTGTTGGAAGGCCATTGGCCAACTCTGTAATATCCCTCGATCGAACCCAATTGTAAATATAATATGAATGTACTTAAGCTGGTGAGTTGTTTCGACCTCATTTGGTAATGCACGTCATGTGGTATAGTGCGCACATGAACTGCGCAGTAAAATGATGTAATATGTACATTCTAGGATATCGCACGCAGTAACTAAGGTGCATGCAGTATAGAGAAGAATGAGACTCGTGTATATGATATGTTTTATAGGTTGGTGAGTTGGTTATTATAAGCTAGGAAGCTTATGTTTTGGTATTAGGCCGGAATTCCTAGATGTCAAAGGCCAATGCGCCTACTTTGTACATGAATCATGATTAATATAAAATACATCGCTGCGCGCAGACCGACCACAATAAAAGAGATGGGGGACTAAACTTCACTAGTTAGGGAAAGGGAGGGCCAAAAGTCAAGGGAATATTATATTAATATTTCCTAAAAAATAAATTATGGATAATTATTTTATCCTAAGTTCTAAAGTTGGGGATAAGTGGACCAAAGTAACTTCTGATATGACAAGGGTAAAGTTAGGGACATGCATTCATATCATGGGGGAACTTAGCTCATTGAGAGAATTATCATGGATACCTTACCAGTAGCTTGACAGCCATTATTCGGGGGGAATGAATTCCATGAAGAGTTCACAGTGACTCTCCTCCACACTCAGTTATCCATTCAATGATTCCATGACTATTTCACTCATGCATTTCGTTATCCTTGAGACAACCATTTCACCATTCTGAAGCCTATTTCCATAGCCCTTTTGGTTGGTGTACTTAGTTATCTTGGAGAGGGATTGAAGAAGCAGGTGGTCAGGCCCATGAGAAATTCTCTGAGTGAGAGAATCGCTGGGAATTGATTCTTGAAGGTGCTAGACTGCAGCTACAATGCTCTGAGACTTTCGGTCTGGCCTGTTGCTGAAGCCCTAGAAGGGAAGTGGGGTAGCCGAGGGACTGTTGAGCAGAGAAGTGGGGTAGCCGAGGGACTATTGAGGGACGTTGGTGTAGTCCACATGAGGGACTTGGAGGATTTGAAAGTTCCCTATTTGTCAACTTCTATGTTTGAAATTGTGAGAACCAGATAACGGGGGGTTATTTGGATGCCTACCCCCGAAATCCTACCTAGACTAAAATCTTCTTTTGGCACCTCCTGTGGAGGAC